>JAGFVP010000213.1:0-52738 GCA_021031095.1 Bathelium albidoporum | reverse complement strand
ACCCCCCCGTCGCCAGCTGATCCGCAAACCTTATCCCCGGCGTCCTCGTCGTCGCGCCTCCGTCCCCTCCTCCTCCCCCTCCCTCGGGCTCCACCGCCCCTCTCGGCGGCCTCCTTGGCCCGCTCTCCTCGTCCTCGTCGCTATCGCTCTCCTCTTCGCGCCGCAGCCCCAGCGCGCCCTCGCGCCGTCGCCGCTCCGCCGCCGTCTCGCCTTCCTCCGTGTACGACCGACCGTGCGGCACCGCCACATTACCCGCGGGCTGGTGTGGGCCTTCGGCCGGCACGGCGTGCTGTGGCGGCACGCGCTCCGTGCCGTCGTCGTCCGAGTCGTCGTCGTCGCGGCGTTCGCGCGCCAGCCGGCGTCGGCGCTGGGCGGCTGCCGTCTCGCGGCCTCCGCCGGTGAGGCGCTGGGTGAGGTCGGCGGAGACGGAGTGGAAGGGGACTTCCTCGTCGCGGTGGGGCTCCACGAGGGTGAGGCCGTCGGGGCCGGTGGTGGGGCGATCTTCTTCGTGGGAGGAGACTTTGCGGACGGCGGCGGTGGTGGCGCTGGTGGGGTCGGCGAGGTCTTCGTCGAAGACGTTGATTTCAGTGTTGGGGTCGGTGGCGATGTTGGGGTCGGTGGCGCGGCGCTTGTTGTCAGCGTGTTCTTGTGCATCGGCGCGAGCTTCTTCTTTGACTGCTTCGGGGACATCGCTTGATTCGACGAATTCCCTGCGAGATTTCGGATCGAGCCTCTGGACTTGCTGGATGAATTCTGCTTTACTCATGCGCCGCGCACTGTCGCCGACTGTGAAGCGGATGTGTTGGTCATCGTCTTCGTCGACAGCGGCTAATTTTCCTTTGCCATTGGCCTGCTGGTTTGAGGGACTGGCATTAGAATCGACTGGGTGATGGCCCATGCCTAGGTAGCTACCTATCCGTGCCAAACGCTCTCGCGTTCGAAGAGGATCGGCATAGTTTTGTTTGCGATCGCCAGGAATATTATACTTTTTCAGCACTTCGCCATCCTCGTCTTCAACAATGATAGTGTTGCCAAATTGATAAGCCAAGGCTGGACCACGCTTGGGCTCTGGGCGAGGCTTTGGAGGTTGGGAAGATGCCTCGCCTGCCTGATTCCGATTCCAGCGGTTGAAAGTATCCATCCGCTTGAGGCGATCCCTCAGCCTTTCAGGACGTGGAGCATCTTGGGCGCCGTCTTTTTCATTCTTCGGCGCTGCGTACTCGGAGTGGTGAACGTGATGGTCCGGATGATGGTCCTCGGTTCGTGCCACGCCATGATGAATATCTTTTGTCTTCATCAATTCTATCCCTTCTTCCGCCTCCATCTCGTTCCTCTCCTCCTTGGTTTCCCCTCTGCTGTCTCTGACGTCTAGCACATTACCTTCTTCGTCCTCGAAGATGATTTTGTCGCCTTCTTTGTATACCTCTTCCTCAGGCTCCTGGGGGGCGGATTCCTGCTTCTCAACGCCACTCTCTGGAGACTCATCACTGCCTTTCATGGCTATGGTATCAGAGTCGCTTCGGTTCCCATTGGTTGGACGCTCTGGTTGGTCGCGCACTCGGGCCTGTGGTGTAATGGCTGACTGGCTGACTGGCCCTCCAGGTCTCCGACCCTGCTCTCTGCTCTTTCTTGACCTGGACCGATGCCGACTTGAGGAACGACTGGTGGGTTCATCGTCTCTTTGTTTGCGCAAAAAGTTGCGAGGAATTCCTATGGGAGATACGGCGCTGGCTGGATATTCCAATTTTTCATCCGTTGATGATTCAACATCGTCTAATCTCCGTGACGACATGGAACTCTTCGAACGAGATTGGATACGTGGCAATCGATCCATCCATGACGGCCCTTCTTCGTTGGCTTGAGTGTACGACATGGTCAGGGTCAGCGTGTTGATGTGTTTGCCCAGCGTAAATACTGCGATCGAAGAACCGTGCACGATAATGGAGCAAATGACCAGGAACGTTGTGATAGGCCAAATCAATTCGATGATGTTATCGTGCTCGAAGCCTGGCTCTGGAAGCACAGCCAAAGGAGTGGTCGTATCCGTTTCCAGTTCGGCACGTGCAAGGATAGCCACAAAGATGGCTCCAACACCAATGGGGCCAAAGTGGCCGGCGAACAGGGCCTCGCGCCATGTTTTGATGTCCGGTATGATGGGTTTCAGAGCCATCATAACCGGGATTCTTCTGAACAAGATCACGAAAATGCCAATGACAACTAGACGCCAAGCAGACAGACCAATGACGTCAGAATTGAACTGCGCCCATGGAATGATCGTTCCAAAGTAAACGAAAAATGCCAAATTGATAAGGAGATCTATGACGTTGGAGACGTGAGTCTCTTCAGTCTTTTCAAGAAACCATCCGTCATTACTGAAGCCTACGCCACAAGAGAAGCCGATCAGCAAGTCGTCCATGCCGAGAATGCTGCCGGAGCCTGCACAGAACAGAGCAAGAACAAAGTAGAAGACGAGGAAACTCTCACGATCGATCAAATCCTTTTCATGAGCAAGTCTAATCGCACGTCTGGCTGCATAGCCTACGCATACGCCATAGAAGGCTCCAAAGATACACTCGTAGAGAATGGTGTAGCAGAACCAGTGAAAGGCGACTTCGTTGGCGTCTGGACGGTATTTGAGTAGATAGAGAGCTAGGTAAATGAAGGGAAAAGCCATGCCATCGTTGCATCCTGACTCTGCGGACAGTAGATCACGCAAGTGTCTTGGTACTCGTTTTGCAAATTTGCCCTTTCCTACGACGGACGAGGCAAGTACTGGATCGGTGGCGGTGACACAGGCAGCGCAGCAAAGGCTATCCAGCCAATTGAGCGCTGGCACCATCCACCAGATGAATAGGCTTGTAACAAGCCAGCCGAAGGTCATGACCGGGACCAAGAGGAAGGAGACGGACCTCCAGTGGCGCTCCATGTAGTATTTGGGCAATTCAACGCCCACGGCAAAACATTGCACGACTAGGACGATGCGAGCGAACTCCAGGGTGATCTGGTCGGTATTACCCCAGCTTCCTGGGTCGATCAAGTTGGCAGCATGCGGTCCAAAGATGATGCCGCATATAGTAGCTACGGTAGCTTCACCAATGTAAAGTCGTTCCTTGATGACGGAAGAACACAGCATGAATAAGCTGGTAAAGCCTCCGAGAATGATGTAAACCAGATGCGGTTTGTTGACGTCAAGCTGTTCCCAAGCCATTTTATCTCAAAATGAACGTGTTGGGGAACAAGAACGACTTTGGTAAGATTTTTGGGGAGACGAAAAACGAAAGTGTCCGAGTCCGTGTTGGTAGAACGACAGGGAAATTTCCTAGAGCTCGTAGCCGTTGATAGAACAGCCCGGCCTTACGCACTTGCTCCAAGACAGTCGCCTTTATTGGATGCATACAAGGGTTGGTCGCGCCCAGTCGCCGCTCCCAAATGCCTACGAGGGCTGCTTGTTGTACAGGTGTCGAAGCAGTGATGTATTGTTCGTGATACGGCTACCAGCCAGGGAAAGATAGTCGAAAATTACCTGGGTAGGTAGGTATGTAGGGCAGAAACCTAGAGTCAGCACGCAGAAGAGCTACACGCAGACAGTCTGACGGGGCTCAGAACGAGGGCAAGGAGTCGTTTTATGGGCCAGGATGTCGAGCGAGGTACTGGTAGGTATGCGGAAAAAAAAGTGGATGGCGAAAACGGAGATGACGAACAGGCGGCCGGGCATTAGGTATGGATTATGTGCGAAGGCTGGTCAGCGGAAATCGGCAGCTACGGCGTTCAACCCCGGAACCGTTCCAATCCATTTCCCCCACTGCCAAGACTACTCCACCTGTCTACTGGCCTTGGCTCTTTGCTCAATTGCTTTCTTATCTCGAAGGGTACAGTACCAAGGACTGGGCGTGTGGAGCCGCTTGGCTATCGCTTACTGCCACCGCGTCACCTGCCCGGCTGCTTGTGGCAAGGAGTCTTGGCAAGATGCTTGGCAGATCTAGAAAACCCACTGTCGTGCATCTGTATTTTTGCCACGTGAAGGCCCATGTCACCGAGAGATCCCGGAGGATGGATTGCTTCTGTGCTGCAGGATCTGTTGAGCCCAAGCCTATTGGTACTCAACACCAAGCCTAGAGATAACTAGGTACTCAACACCAAACCAACTGGGATCTTCGCCTTTTACTCCCACGTAGACCCCTCCCCAGTGCTTCGATAGCAACTTCCAAGAGTCAGATCAGATAGGCAGGAGTCAATTGAGATATTTTGAGTTTGGGGCTTACTGCACTGTTCTGTTATTTCCTTTACTCCCCTTATCGTTTCCAAAATGGAAACAGAACATCCGGTAAACACTTGTTCGGCCGATCAGCACCTACCGAGCATTTCCATCATCCAAGCCACCAGTACAGCCGTTTTCTATCTATTCGACCATGCATAGCTGGCGTATTCAATACTTTTGCAAGTGCGTCTACTTTCTTGACGGTGGAGTGCAAGACCCTGTACCTGCCGACAAAACCACCGACGAGTCTTTGTCGGATGACTCGACCATTGTTGCTCAAGGTGACTTTTGGAAACCCCTGTTCTACCTTTCATTGATCCTAGACGACCTCTAGGATCTGATAAGCCCTTCCAAAGCGAAGACATATGTCCCTTCCATTCTTCCGTCCTTCTGACCTACGACCTCGCTTCCCAGTACTACCCCAAGGAATACGCCATACTCCGCTCCCTCGTGCAAGCGGATCTCCTTCGCCATGGAAACATTGTGATCATGCAGATTCAATGGCATCGGAGAGGCTGCAAATTCGACATCGCACAGGTTTACGGTGGAAGCGACGGCCAATGGGGACAGGGGAGCTTAGCACCACCCAAGCTCATTTTTCCGCAGCTGTTCTTCGAGTGTCTGCATGCTGGGATAAGAGAAAACCGACGGCATGCGGGTGGTAACAATCTTCTAAATCCCTTTGCCAATCTATACAAGGCTATCAGTTCCCTAACCGGATTCCTTCAGCATGACTCTAGTAAAATGGAACTTGACATCGCTCTGGAATCCTTGCTGATGTTCTGTCAGCATTATCTCGCATGAGGCTGGGACTCCAGGACCTATTCCCATCGAGCACATAAGGGGGGGAAATTGTCTGCTGAGGAGAATTGATGTGCAATACGAGGACACTGGCCTAATGGCTTCCGTTTCTTTCTCTCTTTTTTCAGGGATAATGTGAATACACAGTCTGGCAAGACTCGATAAATTTTGCAAGAAGCTATAGAAAGGCCTTTTTCTTATTCAGCAAAACCCTCGGCCTTCGCCTTGCCCCATTCCCAGCATATATAAGCATCTAATTTAGTAGAAGAAGTCACCATTAGGTACAGTGAATGGCCATGTGGCCAGCAAATCTAACAGCGTACATATTTGGGAGAACACTCAAAGACATGCTCCGTTACGCCACACGCTCAATACCGCAACGAATCAGGTTAGAAGCTTCTCCACATCCGCCAACCTCGCCGACTTGCTGTTCATCCGCTTGCCCGCCTTCTCCGCAAACGCCAACATCATCAACTTGCGCTTATCCTGCTGAATCTGAATCACTCGATCCTCGATACTGCCTTCCATGACCAGCCGAAACACCGTCGTCGGTCTCTTCTGGCCAAGCCGGTGCACGCGATCCACCGCTTGGTCTTCCAAAGCTGGGGACCACCACGAATCAGAGAGAATGACCGTGTTTGCTGCAACGAGGTTCAGACCCACGCTGCATACGGCGAGAGAAGCGAGCAAGATCGTACAACTCGGGTCTTCATCGAAGCGCTGGAGAGCAATATCGCGGTTGCGCACTGACATGGACCCATCTAGCCGTGTGTACTGGTATCCGTGAAGGCCCAGATGGTACTGGATGATGTCCAGGAACGACGTCCACTGTGAGAAAACCACCACTTTGGCGTCTTGCTTCTGATGCGAGGCCTTGAGGATGTGGAGTAATGCCTCGATCTTGCTACTCGTGCTGTCATCCACGGGCTCCTGGAGCGGTGCCTCCTCGCCCAGATCTCTGGCCGGTTTGATAAGCACCTCCGTGTCTTGCAGTTCCGCTCGACACATTGGGCACTTGTGCTGGGCATCAATCACCCGTTCGATGCAGCCATTACAAAAGATGTGGGCGCAGGTGGTGATCACGGGCTGTTTCAGTGTTTCCAGGCATATCGGACAATCCTCCTGGCTGGAGATGCTCATTTGCAGCAGATCTTGCAGAGCCTGGAGGTTTTCAGGGGTCAGATCTACCGTGCCCTTTTCTTCAATGGCCGCCATGAGATCTGTAATCCGCTTGCCGCATAGCTTCCAGTGATTGCACATTTGACGTAACCGCAGAATGACTTCCAAGAGATGTTGGTACGTTGCACTGGCACCCTTTCCGCTGGTGCCACTGCGCGTCTTGTATTTGTCTAGCGTTCCCTTTGCTTCGTGAGCCAACGCGTCGTATTTTTCTTGTTCATGCGGCTCGAAATTCACACGGTGTATGTACTCCGACAGTGGTGGCAACTTGAGATCAACAAAGGTCATTTCTTTCTTGCGTCTCAAGCAGATACTGTTCATCAAAAGCTGCAATATGACATTGGCATCTTCAGAACCTTGATTGACCGGCCGGATGATAGCCGCATTGAATAGCTCGAAGCGATCAAGTCCGCCCGTGAATCGAAGAAACCTGGCGATGGAATACAGGTCCTTTAGCGTGTTTACAATGGGAGTCCCTGCATCAAATGGTCAGTCATTTGCATACCCACAAGGGAGAGAATAAAGAAACATTAGGCCTAGCTAGACATACCAGTCAATGCCCAACGAGATTCGGCGTCGAGGGCAGATACAGCGGCTGCCTTTTTGGAAGCGGGGTTTCGAATCTCGTGGCCCTCATCAAGAACAATACGACGCCAAGCGATGGAGGAGAGACCAAAGGGGCCGTTGGAGTTGGCCTTCTTCGATGATTTAGAACCGAAATGGTCAGTAGTGACCGTTCCGTAAGTTGTGACAATAACATCAACGTCTTTGATATCCATAGAGCTTTTAACTCGGTGGGGACCATGATGCACAATGACTTTCAACGGATTCTCCTTGGACATGTGATGTTTAATTTGTCCGGTCCAGTTGCTCATAACAGTAAGCGGACAGATGATCAGCGTCGGTCCCGTTCCAGCGCCCGCTGATTTTCTCAGGGCCTTATCAGCAGCAATGAGCGCGATAATTTGTACCGTTTTGCCAAGTCCCATATCATCTGCAAGGATTCCTCCACTAGCGAGCGGTGCGTTGTTTCGAACGCTGAAATTCGTCGCAATATTTGTTAACAATGATTGATCATTCTCATTACGTTTCCAGAGCTGAACAACGTCTTTAGATCCCACAGGTGGGAGCACAGGACTTTCTTTATCAAGCAGCCACTTCAAACCCTGAAGCTGGAAAGGCAACAGGCGTGACTGGACATCAGCAGGCTGCTCCGCCATCGGCATGTTGGCAAGCACTTCTTCCGAAGCACCAAACTTTTCAACGAACTGTTCCACGTTCCTCGGATTGAAGCGCTCGCTCTCGCCAACAATTTCATCAATGTCCTGCGAAGGCGTAAAACTGCCAGCCTGATTTGCTGCGAATTCCGTGGGGCCGTTTGGCGCCTGAACCATCATGTTACCACGGGCCTTCTGAGCTGCCAGAGCCTCCTTGTGCTTTTGCTTCTCAGCCTTCTCTCTTCTGCGATACTCGTCGAGCGGCAGACGATCGGCCTGGAGACGATCTTTCAAGCGGGCTTGTTCCAATGGGTCTGATGTTCCATAGAGTTTAAGAGCTATGGGACATTCATACATCCCCTTGGGGCCGGTCACATGTCCTTCAACGAGCAGATCTTTTGCGTCCTACGGCACAAAGTTAAATGGCACATCAGCTGCGATCTCGCCCAGACTTACCATATACTTTGCCAATTTGGCTGCTACTCCACGCGGAATATGGCCAATCTGTTCTCTGTGAACATTCTGTACTGATATGGCGTTCGCATCATACTGGTTGATGGTCAGAACCCTTTGCGTTCGTGAACGATGAGGCAGCACAAAGCAGTGCTTACGGCGTTATGAGGCTCGCGCTGCAGTACGACCATTTCGCCTATAGTAGCATAACCATTATAATACCTGATACCAACTGTTTTTCCTGCAAGTGTACCTATACAAAGTTAAGTGGAATGAAGAAACATGACGTAACGGCACTATATTTACCATATAGCTGGAAGTTTGCAAAGGTCTGATCCAAGGCTTCTTGTGATGGCACGAACCCATCAGCTTCTTCGTCATTGTCCTCAGACTCTTCAACTGTAGTAGATGCCGTGCTGTTGTGAGACAAACGCGGTTTTGGTGGTGCTTGACGCGCAGCATTTTCATCGTTGTCATCCGTCAAATCTATGGTTTCGACGTCGCGCTTGAGCTTTGTACGAGGCATAGCTTAGCTTCTTGAAGACACGGTCGGAATACGCTACAAAAGTGGATACTGCAGGTAATTAGTAGCGCGGCAACGAAACTCAGCTTAAGCGAATAGCATGAAGAAAGTACCTAAGGTTAATAGCGACGCGACAACCGGCTCTGCACCCGCGTATCCGCTAAGCTGTATAAGGATGGTCTGTTTACCCTTGCACCAGACCGTCGCGCATGCACGTGTTCGTCGGCGCACAGGTCGTGTATTGATTGAAGTTAGACGTCCAAAGAAATATCTCGTAAATTAATCTTGCAGAATGAGAATTCGATAAAGTAACGCAGACTGCAGTTGATGCACTCAAATGAAGGTCGAGCGAAGAAACAGAACACGAGGCGTGACGACACTCATATACTGCAAAAGGTTGTAAACGTGCGTTCTTGCTGAGAGGTGAGGTGCACTCCTTACGCAACCCTCACTGAGATCTGTGACAAACGGCGTGGAACCAAAATTGCATCTTCTGTTTGAACGATACGATGCTTTTAGCTCCTTAAGATGACATGAAAGTTGAGAGATGGCTTTGGATAGCATCTGCTTTGTTCGTAAAATTTTATAGGTTATTTGTATGCTGGGACGCAGGCAGAAGTATGCGGTAGGCTCGAAACCGTCTTGCGTCTTATTTCTGCACCATATGCCTAGAGAGCATTGCAAAAGGGGATTTCAGGAATGTGCCCACGTCGCAGCTTCCAAGGCCTCCCCAAGACTCTCATCTGACCCTTCCACACTGTTGTCCTACAGTCCTTTTGGTATCCTCCCTTCATTCAGCTCCTTCTCCAACCTACGAACTTCTTGCAAGCTCTTTGCATTCTTAATCCTTTCTCGTATTCGTTTCTTCTCCTCCTCGTCCAGATCTACTCGGGTGGACTTTGTTCCACTCGTATCGCTTGCCAGGCCTGAGCTCGGAACGTCGAACGTTCGAGATTTGATTGAAAGAATCTAAAATGTGCAAGCGTTTAGTATATATCCATGTGACCCCAAAATTCTTGAAATTAAGCACACATACCTTGGAAGCAAGCGCTGAGGGTTCTGATGCTGTGCCGAACAGCTCTACCGCCTTTTTTCGCTCTGCATCGCGGATGCGCTGGAAGTCGAGGAAGCGAATTGAAGGAATTCGCCAAATGATCCAGTAACGATAATTCTGTATGGAACCACGTTAACACTTCGAGACTCCGTGTGTATGATTTATGAGAAAGGCCGCACCTCCTTGCGCGTAACTGGGTTTTCCATGAGCACCAACTGCGTCAGCTTGGGCAGAGAGGATAGTGGCTCCAAGTCCGCCAACTCGGAAATTTGATTTGCCGTAAGCACGAGCGTGCTGAGATTTGGTATGCTCTTGGCCAATGTGGGCTGTATCGTTGTAATGCGATTTCGTGCAAGCAACAGGGTCTTCACCCGTGGAGACAGTGGAAAATTGGCCAGCTGTGATATATCATTGTCGGTGAAGTCAAAAGCATCGTGGTCCTTGCAGGTAGATTTAGCTGTCAGTTGCAAGACTTCAAAAGAGTCAAAGGTCCTAGGTGCTCACCTTTGCAACTCCCAAGTTCTCAATCGCGGGTATCTTGTGTCCTGTAATTGCGGGAAAAGGTTGATATCAATAGTGTTTGCTCAAAGTGCAGCATCTACTCTTTTCAGTTTGTACGCACCTCGCAGATCGAGTTCGCGCTCTTTCAGCGGATTGAGATATGAGAGAGAATTATGGATCAAATCGGCGCTGAGCCTCATTGCTCTAGCTATGCGCTGAAACTAGGTATGCTTGGAAAGTATTGGTGTACGGCCGAAGAGTGTTCAACAAGAACAACCGTAAGGCTTGATGCGATTTCTTCTTTCCAGGTGAATGGATGCCAGGACCTTTCGAGATTTTTGACTACCAGTCGGAGCTGATAAGCGAGCGCTTAGGAGTGGCACAGAGCTCGGGGCCAGCCACAGCTCGGGTTTGCTTACTAACCCCTTCGGCCTGGGAACGGGAAAGGGAGTAATTCTCACTGCACCCTGTATAAAGTTACTCCTGCATTCAGTATTGGTGCCAGTAGTGTCGAATGCAAGCAGTTGTTACCCTTGAGCAATTATGATTTCGAGCCATGAATGACGATGATATTCTAGGCACTCAGGAACGATACTCAAGCACCTTCTCAAGACTTAGGAGATGGGACACTTGCGAAGGAGGGAAGAATGCCAGAAAAAAATCGAGTACCCAAAATCTAAGTGTCACAACTGACTGCATAACTCCTATAGTGCTAAAATTGTAGGCATGGAATACATGGATTCTTGCTCCTTATCTGCTCACGAAAACTTTTCCCCGGCTCTAATGTCATCTAACTCTCCAGAGAACTCATACTCGTAGTGAAAGAAATAAGAGCTACACGGAAAGTTGTTCCACTAAATTCCTTTTAGCATGGAAAAAAATTTGCAAATGAGTTTGGTATTACAGCTTATCCGAAGACCTGTCTGAATCTGTATCCAATTACTGGAATACGTAAATAATTCCTGATCTGTCCACCGAAATAACCATCCCATAGGGGTATTCCAGCAACGCCACATCCATCACCGTATCCAGGTGACTATGTAGCAACTTCTGCTGTTGCACGCTCACGATGCCTGCTCGCCCTTTTCCACCTGAACTGGTCCTTTTTGCCGAGGAGTTCGATGCCACTTTGTTACTAGAGTTTGCCCTACTTGGTCCTGATGGTCTCCCAACTCCAGTATTCGCAACTTCGGTCACCATCGTCGTATCTTGATTCACCTCCTTTTGCTCGAAAGTCGGCTGGCTCTCTTCATCATCAAGGCCACTGATAACCTTCGAAGCCTTGATGTGATCCATGTCCCAGAACCGGACCTTCCAATCCGGTCCAGCCGACAGGAAGAAACCGTGTCTTGGTTCGTTGCCATCTTCGGGTACATGCACTCCTGTGGCTATCGCCCTCACTCCGGCGTCCTTGACCGTCACAGTCGAATCAGCACCCCCTGGTGCGGCGAGCCGTCCCAGTACGCCCTCAGATTTCTCCTCCTCAATCTTCCAGACATCGAATCCCCGCGAACTCTCTTTGCTACTTGATGTCCGGTACACGTCCTGACAGACGAACTTCTCTAGATCCCAGATAGTGACATCACCTTGACCTGTACCACCTGCAATGCAGACTTTCTTTTTACGCGTACTGCGAACTGGATGAACCACAATCCGATGGATGGGCGACGCACCGGCAAAACCCCAGGTGCGAACGCGCAGGCGGAAGCGTAGATCCCACAGGTCAAGCACGCCATGAGACGTACCGAGCAGAAGCCAGTGATGTCGCTTATCTAGACAGAAACAGTTTGGGGTACCGTGCTGCACAGGATTCTCGAGCTCGTACAAGACCACCATAGTACGTAGCTCGACAGCAACCACGCGGCAAAGATTGGTGCACATAAGCAGGATGGATTGGTTCTCGAATTTGAAGTGTTCGGACCAAGTTGCGTACTCGCCATCTGATAGTTGCCATTCGCGGAGTACGCGCAGCTTGCCGTAGCGAGCAGACGCGTTGGACTCTGAGTAGTCGACCTTGACCACGTTCACGCTGCCATCTGTGCCGGTGCTGATGAAGCAATGGGTGTTTTCAACGAAAGCCAGACTCGAAATCTGAACTCCGGATCCATGTCGATGTGTCTGTCGGGAGCGATGTGCAATGTTGCGCTCTAATCGTGCAGAGTCCCATACCTTTACTGAGCCATCGTCTGACGCAGTCAGGAAAAACAAATGATCTGGGGCAATTACCACACGGGTAATTGAATTAGTGTGCTCGCTAAACATGGCTACCAGCACGCCATCAGGTCGCCACGGATTTGCTGAGACTTGTCCGTTGCTGCGTCTGATCGCTTGCCGTCGGCTAAGAGGCTGAATTATGGGACCAAATTCAACAGCATCGACCGGGTAGTTCTCCAGATACAAAGTATCAAGCAACTTCAAAATACTTGGATCATTGCCATTATATGAATGTGCATTTTGAAACTTCACTGTGGATGGCTGTTGGTTGCGTTGGTCCTGTGCCAGTGCCAGAGGCGTTTGATACGCTCCATCCCGGCTGTAGTTGCCATCGACTTTTCCAAATGCGTTGGCAGAAGAGGTGCTGATTTCGGCATTGGCCTTGTTGTTTGACTGCCCCTTGTTCATTAGATCAACAGCGCTGCCTTGATGGCGCACTGCATGCCGATGCCCTTCAGGTCCGACAGCACCGCTAATAGTTGCCGAAGCTGGCTCATCCTCGGGTGTACCACTATCTGGAGAAGTAGCAAGGTTGACACCCGAGCCTTTCTTCTTGTTGTCAGCAGATATCATTTGCTGATTAGAGCCTCGCCTATCACTGCTTGGAGAGGTCGACAAAGGAGACTGAGCGGTGACGGGACTCTGAATGCTGTTTGCCGCGCCTGCTTGGCCTATGCCTGCAGGACGCGAAGCCCTGTGAACATTGACAGCGGACATTTTTCGCCGTACAAGGGGATCGTCCCAATTGGTTGAAGCGTCCAACAATGCTTCAATGATACTGTGAGATTGCGGCTTGGCTGAAGGAGAAGCATTGCCGCTCTTATTGTTCATGGCTTTATCAAAAATTTGCCGGTCTTCGTCAAAAAAGACAGTTTGAGGAGTGATTGCCAATTCACTCAATGGCAATATGCCATTAAGCTTGGAGAAGCCCGCATCATCATCAGACACTTTCTTTCGCATAGCAGTCCGCCACATGTAGCCTCTCAAGGCAACAAGCTTTAACTCGTCTTCTGTTGACATGTTGGCGTTTCGAAGTCTTGTGACCCACTGCTCATCCTCATCATTTTTTGCCACCTTGGCAAAACTTGTGCGGGTCAGTTCCCTGGCTGAGGTTGTTGGTACGGTCTGCTCTATGAACCCGAAGGTAAAGGTGCTTTGCTGGTATGCACTTTTCCAGAAGATACCCTTTTCTGCCTTCGAAGCCCATAGTAAGGCCATATCGAAGACAATCCGCGGCATCGGCTTTTTCAGACTTTCAAGCAGCTGCAGCTCTGCTATTTCTGTAGGCGCTATCTTCAAGTATGGCCTGATAAGCGGTCCAATGATTGTACGTCTGTCAGCTTTGGAGAGATATGTCATGGCAGCCGAGATGAAATGCACGGTTGCTTCGCGTATCCACAAATTTGGATGCATTGTGAAACGACCCACGATGTCCACTAATTCCCAAGTCCTCGACCTTTGGAACAGTCCCAAATGAGCCATTGATGAAAGAGATCTTAGTACTCTCTCCACAACAAACTCTTCCGGGTCTGTGAGAGCTTGAATCATCAATGGCAGGATGAACTCTTCTAAATTAGTAGATCCCACGAATACAGCAACTCCAACTATAGTTTCGAAAAAGGCGCATTTGAGCAGCCAGTCCCGGTCATTCAAATATGTGTTGAGGTGGCTGAGGATGACGTCGTTCGCTTTGGCGGTCCCAAAGAAAACGCACAGCGATGATACGGACTTTAGAAAAGCCCGTCGTACCGAAGCGTCTCTATCTGTGAGCAAGACTTTGGTATGAACTTCGAATTGTGATATAAGGTACGCCCGTGCTTTATCGAAAGAATCTTGATACACGGTTGAGGATGACTCTTCGTTCTCCGTTTCCGGATCCGTGTTCGGGAGAGAACCGTCAGCGCGCAGGGCTTGCATCATATCCAAGAACCGAGATGCAGTCGTCGCAAGTGAAGAGAGACAAAGTGCGTATGTCGCCCGAACCAGTGGACTGGGTCTTTCACCTCGTGGCTGAATGAAAACTTGAAGGCGAGGAAGTAAGTACTCGGAAAAGACGTGAACATTCACAGGAGACGATACGGAGACCAGAGCCAGCTGGCGAGAGTCAGCGTTCCACTGAAAGATTAATTTTGATGTATAAAATGGACTTACTAGTTGAGTGACGCTCCGCAAAGCGGCGACCTTAACAATGTCGACTGGATCCCGCATGAGCTCAACCAAATGCGGCAGCACCCGATCAAGCTTTGCTTCGTCGGTAAGACGCTCAGCGAAAGCAAGCAAAAGTTCACAAGCCCGAACTCGTGCATTTGCCCTCGCGGTGCTGCGCAATGAGGATACCACGAGTGTGAGAAAGATTAGGGTGCCATCATCCGGTGTACGAGATAAACTTTTTGAGATTCGATGGCTATAATTTGGTAGATCTAAGTGGAGTGGGAAAATTGCAGAGGCTTCGGGTGAATTCCTTTTGCTTGCTTGCTGCAGTTGTCTGTCTTTACCGTAGCCGAGAAAGTAGGATATTTTGTCGAAATCGTAATACACTCTATCTATGCGATCGTCGGATTCACCAAGATTGGCTTCCCCTGTCGTGATGGGCGCTCGCCCAGACGTAGGATCGGTGACGACGTACATGTATTGGTGGAGGAAGCTGTAGAAATAACCCGGAAATGCCTTGTTCCTCCAAAAGGCTAGGTATTCGTCTGCCGAATATCTTGATTCTGGTTCGACTTGAATCATATGAGAAACGAGCTCACGAACATCCGAGTCGTCAATTTTACTGAGAAGAGCCTGCGCTGGATCGTACTCTCGCCTGCGGTAATTGAAGAGCTGACTGAGGTTGAAAATTGGCGTCTCTAGGAACAGCTCTGCAATCACGCATCCAACGCTGAAGATGTCCATTGCCCAATTCAGCTTGTCCCTCCCTTCTGCCTGTTGTCCATGACTCAAGAATCGTTCTGGTGCTAGATAGCAGGTCCGCCGTGCCGAAGTATCGAAGAAGAAGGAGAAGTCGGCAGGGTTGTCCTCGGGAAGGTATGTTGGCTTGAAAGAAGAAGAGAAGTCGGACAAGTACAGCCAGTTCCATGAGGTAACAAGGGTATTTTCTGTCTTGATGTCGCCGTGGTAGACGTTGCGGGCGTGACAATCGCGTACGGCACACAACAGTTGGAACGAGAGCCATTTCTTCTCAATGTCTTCTAGAAATGGTCGTGTGCTCATACGATCGTATAGAGAGCTATGGATGTACTGCCGGACAAGATAACCACTCGTGCCAGTCTCGACGACGCGCTGGTAGGCTAAAGCATTCGGCACATCGCACAATAGCCTTCGCTCATCTTTTATGGCCTTGATGTATTTGCCCAAAGCCATGCTTGCGCTTGGCTTCATGACTATTTTTGCAACCACCAGGCCTGCCTTTTGCCTTGCCCTTACAGTCTTCATGAACCTTGCGTTTCCAAGTGCTCGTTCGTACGCGAGATCAGACATTTCAGGGACATCGAGACCCGCGGCGCCGGCCGACAGGCTGGTCAACGAGTATCCTTGACCCATCTCGGCGGTGTTGCGGTGTCGCTGTCTTTAGATTAAGACGTATTCTTTACCCATAGTCAGCTTTCGAGCATGCATGCGATCTGCACGACAGATCCAGGACATAGAAGGATGCTCGTGAATCATTCCTGAACAAGGCGGGCATTTTCGAGCGGACGCAACATCTAGAACCGAGTGCGTTACTGAATGTTAGGACGTGTGGAGCTCGAAGTCCCAAGCACAGTAGACGCGCCGAGTGCGAAGCAATGACGTACAAGGTTTGTGCACGCTTCTTATGCTGGTTATGCAAGATGTGCTCCTTCGAGGAGCAAATTTGACGACCTTTCTTATCCTCTCGGAAGTATGAAACGGTGGTTTTCGCAGTCAAACCTTCCTTATCTTCACTAGAGCTAATGAATCAAGAAGGTCCCTTGTCGTATTCAATTGCTAGGCTAATTAAATTAAGTAAACTAAACACTGCAATCATATGTTCAACTTCGACAGCAGAGGCGCAGCTGGGACCGTGTCTACATTGACCTATCATCGATGCGAAACAGTAGAATTCGCCCTTCATCCAGAGCCGAATCCGACCAGTCTTCTCTCTCAAATCTACTTCCGAGATACTCATCTACTTTCGCTCTATAAGGACTGCCTTCAGGACAGAACCTACCTTATACATTTGCACCCTTTCATAATCTGCAGAACCATTGTGATGGTCAACAAACCTCCAGCATGCCGAGTTTTCCTCGACCCACTCATCAAGCCGATCCCAGCTTCTGTACAAGCGTATCTGGCCTACACCCAATACTCCTTCGTCGAGCGTCGTACAGCGCGGTGTATCGTCGGCATAGCACATCACGGTCTGCAAAAGCCCCTCTAGACAGCAGTTCACGTGTTGCGGGCAGTGAGGACATGCATAGCCGTGTTGAGCTTGGACAACGCATTCATGTATGTTCTTCTAATCTGCCAGTCATCACAGTTCCTCGAGGGTCTTTTACGTAGCATCTATCCAAGCTTGCTATGCAATGCACATTGTGATATCCTGTCCTCCCTGTCAGCAGATAGATGCCCTTTTCTTGTCCCACGGAAAGCGCTGAGCGCGAGGAAGGGCCTTTTCTGCGACATGGCTATCTGAGAGAGCGACAACACCTCGGCTGATCTTGAGAGAGTTCCATTGCTCGTCTTCTGATGTGTGATATTCTGAGGAAAAGTACGATAAGCCATGGGTATACAACTGTGCGATGTTTTGGACTAGTCCAGCTACGTTGTTGTCAGCTCTCTGCATTTGTTACAACGCTGTTCGAAGGAATATCATATTTTGTAACGCTAATATCGGAGAGCTGTGTATCTCGGTGCTTTGCCGAAGACACTTTGTTGCCAGTATAGCATTGCAAATTGCCGAGAGTATGGAAGCAATAACAAAGATTGAACAAGTGATGCTCCAGCTTGTGGAGGGTTTGGCGGCGAAGTCGTCGTCAACGGAGAAACTTGCATCGGCGTTCTGTGGAATTGGGTGATATTGCTTTTCCTGTAAGGTCATGCTGGCTCCAAGAATCACAATTGTTCAAAGAAATGAAATGCGGCAAAGAAAATTCAGATGCAAGCTATGAAAGATGGCTCAGTTGAAATGGTCCGAGATCCTATCACTGGCGAAGCCATCCAATTGCAGAACCTCGTGTCGGTTGGTAGCTCGCTCAAATATCAAGGATATTGATGATCAGCGTGGGCAACACTAGCGTAGGTAGCATGCTAGATATGAAGTGTTGGATTGTACCTATGACGTTTCTGTGAAATGGAACGGACCGTAGCAGAATGTAAGGTCTACCTACGGCCCACCACCAATTCAGGGGCGTTGACCAATCGGCTCCATTCGATTCCACTGTATTTTTGGCATGCCGTAGGCATCAGGTGTGGAAGGGTACCTCCGTCTGACGGTTGTACCACGCTAGTGCACACCTGCATCAGCAGGAAATACTTATTGCAATCGTCTAACAAGGTTGTTGTTAAGCAATGTCAATCTCACAGCGCAGGATGCCCGCTTTGCTTGCCCTTACATCTTATTCGCCCTCGTAGCTAATGATCTTAATGATGGCAACCTGATGGTTGCCGCTTGCTTTCTTGGTGTTTCCAGAACAACAGGCGGGGCTGACTTGGAGCAAGCGCAGAGCCAATTCGATAGGCGCATTTCCGCCACCGCATCACCATTTTGTATTCAGTAAATCTCCAGGGGGTGGCCCATAAATGGGTGCAGTGATGGCAACCAATCTTCGGTAGAGCCCAGTGCAGAGAGCATCGATGGATGGCGGCATGTTGGCGCTTCTGTACCAAACAAGCAATTTCCCAACACGAAGACGCTGATGCTTCTCGTAAATGATACGAGAACGCGCGAACACTTTCAGGGAACTAGGCATATTCTAAAGTCTCGACTCTCAACAGACAGCGGGGAAATGAAAGTGCCACAGCAGATGATTCTCGAGGAGCTCTAAACGATGAAGCTGGTGGACAGACTTTCTACTGTTTCTGTGATGGTCTCTCAGCCAGCTCGGCACGAATTGACAGTATCCACCGACCAGGTCCTAATAATGGTACTCGGCCTCGACGAACCTTTCTAGGACCAGTCATTGATAGTAGACGGATACCTGCAAGCTTGCTTTTCTTGAGACATGTCGGAGCTGGTTTTCTGCAGGCGAGCTCTTTCCATACGAGACGACGTGCATTGGCAGACACGGCAAGGGATGTACACCCCCACACGGGATGATCAGAACTGGATGATCGAGCTCGACTCACATCTTCTCAATGCGAATTTATGTTTCATTTGATGCGCGTTCAAAGCTAAGCTAACCAGAAATATGATTCATAAGTATGATAGTTTCATGGGAAATTATGCCGCAGCAATCGCGGATGTTGTGGGCAAAAAGCGGACCTTGTGAGGTGGCTCACCCACTTCTCTCTCCGGCCGCCCGTCCCGACCAGAGATTGCTTGCTGCCTACCGAGCTGCTTCGGATGAGAATACGGACAGCGGCAGGGGTTTGCACCACAGATCACCGGCCGCCTGAAGCGATGTTCCCACATGAGAGTACGTGCAGTGGTAGACAAAAGCATTCTTGAGCGAGATATGTGGACAATACCGATGCACGTGCTGGGTTGATTATCGGCCCATTCGTCGCGCTTTGTTCTACACGCGAGTCTACAGTCTGCGACGCCGCTCTAGCAGGGAACGGAGGTTGGATCAGTGGAGCGGATTGGTTGACCAGTGAAGAGATATACAACAAACAGCTCATAGCATGTTGCGCGGCGGCAGATATCAGCCACGTCAGTTGGCTAAGAGGCGGAATCAGCCCAGAACGTGAGACAGTTGCCTTGCATTCTCAGCCAGCTTGGCTTTTGGGATTCCCTTGCAATTGAACTCCCATTGCTTAACATCTTTCTTCCACTCTTCTTTTCTGGTTGAGAACGCAATGCAGGACACGACACCAGGCGGCGTCCTCGCTGTGAGCATCGCGTCTTTAGTACTGACAACCTTTGCTGTGGGCCTTCGATTCTATACAAGGACGTTGCAGAAGTTAGGATTCGGGATAGATGATTGGCTTACTATCCCGGCATGGGTGAGTTGCAAATGAATTCATACGCCAAGATACTACTGACAACTGGAACACTAGCTTTTTACTGTTGGAATTGCGGTAGCTATGATTTGGGGTATCAAACTCCTTGCAACTACACTACGAATAGAACTGACACTCATCAGGGGTACGGCAAAAAGCGGTGGGCTACCCAACGCCACGAGCACCGCACTTAGTCAACGCCCTGAATTACGAATCGCGAAGTACCATGCAGCGTGGGATCGTACGTAGAATGACTCCTTAATGCCATCACTACTAAACATCATAGGTCGAATTTATTCATTACGTTGGTGGAGTTGTACAACTAGGCTGCGTTAAATGCAGTACTGTCTTCTTCTACCGACGTATGTTCTGCACAAAGAGAAGATATAGTGCTTTCAGTGTCATCACCATCATAACACTGATTTTAACTGTATTTTGGTCCGTCTCTTTCCTTTTCGCGACGATTTTCGAGTGTGGCACCAAATTCTCGTCTGCTTGGTCCTATCCTGCGAAGTACACGGCCGATTGCCCTGGCGTGCACTGGAAAACTGGGACTTTGGTAGTCACGGACTTTGCAACTGACTTATGGATAATTGCTCTTCCTATTCCTGTGGTATGTGACTATCGTCTCAGGTCTTCTCCTTTTGTAAACTGACTGCTCACGGAAATCTTCGCTAGATATGGAGGCTTCATCTTGCCTGGAAGCGTAAACTTGCTATTATGTTGGTCCTTCTCTTAGGTGCAGTTGCCGTGGGCGCCTCATTCGCTCGCATGATTGTTACGATTGACGTTATTCTGGCCATTTCACCTGACAATGATCCATCTCTCATTATTACAACTGCCTTATATTGGGGAATGCTCGAGTCCGGTTTGTCACTCGTAGCGTGCTGCCTTCCGACTCTTAGATTCCTCTACGGCAAGCTGGCTCCTGAACACTTGATTCACAATATTCGTGGTATGCTCTCACTGAATTCCATCAGGTTAAATATATCTCGTGGAGAGAAAGGTGAAAAATTGCCTGACGGGGATGCGAATTCTGTCGGAAGCAGTGCACAGGTGGCCCAGTCTAGAATAATTTCCGGTTGGAATAAAACCATAAACGAGACTCATGTGATGAGCGATTTGGAGACGCAAAGGAACTCCATAATGGTACCAGGGCGAATACACGTCAAGCAGAGTGTTGACACTGACACATAGTCAGTATGACACTTCGACCTTCTTAGAAGGTATAGACTGACCGATGGAGCAGTTTATTGGAGAACCGATCATTAAGAGGAAATTCATAAATTTTCGTTGGTGAAATCTTGAATGGCCGTGGAAGGAATGTACCTATCTCCGAAAATTTTTGAGCAACTACTTTTGCTCGTGCAGGAAACAAATAATACGGCAACCGAACTCTCGCTTTGGAAACCTAGTCATTGCTCACAGCAAGCGTAAATTGGGCGACTCAAAGATTCAGGTTTATACTTTGGTCTTGCTTGGGAAAAAGAATACCATATCGAAGAAACCTGTTCCGGTCTGCGTTATTGAGGTTAGCTATCGTTCGCAGAGGTAACAACGACCATTTCCAAGGTAGAAGAGACTGGTCGCCATTGCCTCTGCGCGAATCCGCGAAATCTGGGATCATATATTCCATTATCCATCCGATATGAGCTTGACTCTCCTGCACCTATTTGCATCTCCTTCTAAAGCACTGGATCCGCCAGAATATTTCTCCTCATTAATCCCTCCTGGGCTATTCTGGATCCTTCCCTGTCCATGTCTGAGAGTTGCACCACATCGCAGTCCATCCCATCCCATCTCATCACTCTCCACGCTTTGTGCCTCCTGCCACATCATTCCAAGAAATACCCCACCCGGCTCGTCCCCTTACTCCTACTGATCTTCTTCACCCTCGTTCCCTTCACCCCCTCCGTACTCCTCACATGCGTCCCACCGCATGGATACGCCTCTGCCCCTACAATCCTGACCACTCTAAACTTCTCATCCTCCGTCATACCCATCGCCTTCCGATCGGGTATCAACTGTTCCATTCCCTCATCTCTGAACTTCGCTTCATCCCACCACTCAATCTCCACGGGCATGTCCTGATCGACAAACGCATTGATCTGGGACTGAATACGGTCTTTCGCCGTGCCGGGGATAAGCCCGTTGAATTCGCACGCCGCTTCGCCGGGGAAATGATTCGCTTTGGTCTCCTCAAACCCTTCCACCTCTTTCTCTAGAAGATGCTTTGTCGCTGCACCAAGAACATGGCCTGCCGTGTGGTACTTGCTGTACAACACCCTTTTCTCCTCGTCGATTGTCAGCGTTGCCTTTTCCCCATCTGAGAATAATGATGAAGCGGGACTGAACGTGCCGAGATGGAGCACGCGGCCTGAAGCTATATCGAGACGCGCGTTTTGCACAGAGAAAGTGGTACCAGCGGAGGTGGAGATAGTGCCGGTGTCGGAGGGCTGGCCGCCGCCTTGAGGGTGGAAGACGGTCGCGTCGGTGATCACGATGTGGCTGTCATCGGGGATGTGCTTGAAAAGACCGCGTTCTGCTTCGGATAGTGAAGCGACGGGTTGGACGGCGGTGACAATGGCTTGGAGCGTGGTGAGGAAGCCGTCACGTTGAAAGACAAGATCGGTGCGCGACATGGCCTGGTTCTTGTTGCACGCTGTTGATGCTTGATGTAGTGCTGATATTGATAGTGAGAGACGACTTTTAGGATATGTTTGAAACCCGACGCGAGAAAGAATAGAGACAGGAGCGAAAGTCCGCAAAGGAGCAGCGCAAAAAAGCGAAATCGCAGGCGCTCGGGATGCGCAAAGAAATCTTAGTCAACTCTGTACATGCATTATAGAAGCGCTTTGCATGTTCATTGAGCAAGTGAAGCAGGACTCGAGTTTGATGGTCTAGGTTCGGATCGCTACGAATCCTCCATGCAATCTTGGAGAGATCAACGGATTCTTCGGATGACAACTGAGGCTATCTATCTTCGACCGCTGCTACGCGATGTTTTTTGTGCCAGGAAATTTCGATGCAAGACCGAACTTTAGCCGCCCCTTTTCCCACCTCCGTTATTCAGCCTCGCGTTTTCAAACCACGGACCTGCAGCACTCAAACATGTTTTATCCATTCAGATTATATCTTTACTACGACTTTGTGGCAAAGATCACCGATTCAACCATGCAGATGATTATTCAGAATTTCAGAAGTCATTTAAATTGTTTGCTTTTCTGGTTCTATCTTAAGGTATTGAGTTATCTACGTTTGCTGTCTGGTGTACTTTTGCACACTTTTCCCACTTGTTGTACGCCAATCCCTTATGCTAATCTTTCGTTACACTTACGACCAGAGGACTAAAGTCTCTGGCTGGTCACCATGTTTTGGCAGGTATCCAACAAACGAGCTCACTGTGAAACGAATCGCGGGTACTGGACGATCCCGCGAGGTATCGCAAGCCTTGACTTCATGGAAGTTCCTCGGGTTGAAGAAAGTCAAGTCTCCAGGTACCGCTTCCATGGCCTTGAAGGGGTGCCCTTGGAGCATCTGCGGATGATACGAGTCTCGAGGAAATTCTTTTCGCCAGGCGATATCATCGTCAGGCGCCTGCCACTGTCGGTCGTAGATGAGTGTGTCGCCGCCAGGAACTTTGTTGAGTAGAATGTTCCAGGTCACCTGGGCTACACTCTGGTCGATTGTCCAGCCAGCTGCTTCCTAGAAGGAACGAATGTCAGTACCTATGTGTTGAGTTCTAAAAGGCGGAGAAGAGCGAAGACTCACGTATGGCGCATAATCAGCATGAACGCCAATGCCGCGGTCAACAGCTCGGAGGACTCCGGCGAAATACTCTCGCTGGTCCTCGGTCGCGAGCTGCACCTTCATGTCGGTCATCGACTGCAGCCTGGCAATGACCCGGCCGATTACATCAACACCTGCCTCCTTCTTCCAGCGATCTTGGAGAGAGCGGGCTTCTTTGACGCTGTTGAAGTAGAGGTTCTTGTCTAATGCAAGAGAAAGAATGTCAGCTTCACCATGCTCGCCACTTTTGGATAATAAGTCGGCACTCACCGCTAATGTGGTCATACTGTGTAATGCCAGCTACTCCCACCCGTGGCCAAGTGTTCTCAGTATCATATGATCCCTTTAGTTGATATCAGCAGCCCGTTCTGCAATATTTCAAGGAGACATACAATGTTGTGAGTGGAGACTATTTCAAGCATACGGTCACGTTCCTCTTTACTCAAGAAGTTCTTGACGCGAACTACGGGTATCCTATTCGCAAAGACGTCGATCAATGATTGAGATGATATCCGCTGGTCTTCGAAAGTACGCCAGCTGGTCGAAATGTTGGATTTCGGGACATCGTCAAAGATAGGCTTTTCCCTGAGGTCTGGCGCCGCTCGGGCTGAGGGCAAGTTGAAGAAAGTCTTCGTTTCCATGATTGCTATACGAGAGGATTGATGCTGAGTTGGAGTACTTGAGATAGACTGGAGCAAGAATGATATTGATGAACAGAGAAAATGTCTCGTGCCGGTGAATTTGTATTCGCCGTCAGTCTGATCAGCTCCTGGCTTCCTGGCTTCCTGTCTTGCCAGAAGTCCCCTCCAACATGTTGTAAATCAGTCAAATGACGGTTGTTCACCATGATCGACATTGACGGCGCTGACGTGCGGTTTCTTGTCTGAGCCCATTCTAAGCTTCCATCCAGGAAGTGATCTCCAGCTCGTACACCACCAAGGCGCGTCTGTTTGATAGCCCGTATTTTGATCAGAGTAGGTTAAGAGCGTTTGACCGGCCCAGGTGCGCTCGGTAAGGGTCCAATACAGTTTAGTAAGTTAGGAAAAATTCTCTCAGCCTTGTTCCCTTGGAACTGCCTTCGGCTCACGCAAAGTACCCACTTTTTGCCTGTCTAAGGCCGATTTCCTTGATCAACAACGCTATCAATCGGACGCGCCTTGATGGCATAGACAGGGCAAGCCTCATCCAACAGCCACACCACCATTCACCGCTCCTCTCTTCTTCGTCATTTCTTACCTGAGGTTTGAATTTCCCGCTAGGGCTGGTGCGCATGTCTGACACTAAATTAGATTGCCGATCTCAAGATCACATCTCAAGGTAAGACCGAAGAGAAGCCAGAGGTGGGGGCCAGAGAGTTAAGCAGGGGGTGACGCAGGGAAAAACGTGGACAAGGACTAAAGCAGGGATGGAGGCAGGGAGGGTGCTTCTCTGTTATGCAGCATGCTCCAGCGCCAGACGTCTACAGCACTCAATCAGACAGGGGGGATTGAATCGAGCCGATTGGTTGGAGTCCCCTCCCTCTGTGGCGCACCGTAGACATGTGACGCCGGAGGATGCTGTACGCATAAAAATATCATGATCTCATATACATGCAACATAAGGTAGTCGACTAGTAACGTTGATCATAATATCACGGTATGATTGAGAATCTTACGATCAGCACTCTGCTGAAGAGGCTTTGTGAAATCTCTCGGTCACTGTAAGGTGAGTGCTGAATTATCCACGAGTCAGTACTTCGACTTGTGTGGAGTGGAACGGCACGCCCCGCGGATGCCGGTATCGGTACTCCGTAGTGTTTTGATTTCGTTCATGGGTTGGTGGTGCTGTTGCCAGGGCAACGCTCTGGAAGCTGGGGGCTGGCCACATTCCCACCCAGTTATTACCTCAGGCCGCTTCGAATTCAATGGTCAAAGTTATTCCCACGACATCCATCTCCTGAAGAACTACTCTTCATAATTTTCTGTGTTCTTGCTCAGGTTGATCTGAGGAATCAGACTCTCCGCGGAACTATCAGCAGACCGAATTTCTTGGTCGTCATCTGCAAGCGCTCGCACTACATGGGCTAATTCCTTCGTCTGGATCCCGCATGTGCGGTAAATTACACCATCGCGTTGTCCTTCCCCATCGGCTCGTCAAACTCGTTGAACCGTATATTTCTCATCATCCGGCCTCTGCAGGGCTCGTCAGTTTCATCGTCACCAAGCCTGCGGAAACAGGCAAAAGGGACGGTACGAGGATCCTAGTGATGGCGTTCACTAATCCTTCAGACCTTCTCGACCTGGGTCTAAGTTCCGACATGGTTGGCGAAAACTAAAATGCACTATTACTGCGAACCTGCGCCACTAAAATCTCATTCTTTCTACGAGCTCGATCGTCAAGTATCGACACCAAGTTTCCTGATGCTATGTTGATCTGAGTATGCTGCCAAGCGGCGAAATTAGGTCTGACTACCTAACCCCCTATTGCTCGCTAGTCCCGTCAATGCAACGCATACCGGTCCTCGTCCTAACGCATTCCGCCAAGCGAACGTTTCTCCTATCCCTTGTTCATCCTCGCTCTCAGCTCCATCGTCATTTTAAGCTTTTACGTACCCACTGGCCGTACCCACCGGCCGTACCCACAATCTGACCGGACGGACAACACATCACCCTTGAGCCAACGAAACTTTTACGTACAAGAATCCATCCTCGTAGGGTCTTGCCCCTGACGCAATTGCGAACTGTGGAGTCATGGCGGCGGAAACACCTCAATCAGCAATGTCGGAGCTGAACTCACGTAGTCGGAAAGCAACAAAGCACAGTCCATGATCAGCAGTTGCATTTGCCACTGCAGTTCAAGGCTGTCGAGCACGTAGAATGCCTGCGTGATTCTGAATATTAACATGCATGTGCAACAGCAACAAGAGCGCCAGTATGGTCATTTCCCCAAAGTTCAACAAGTCCAAGGGTGCACTGAATCTAGACCGATTTCCACCACGCCACCGCTATGGAGATGTCCTCGCAAGCAGTCGCAAGCACGCTAGCAACCGAGCTTGACAAGTCACTCTCGAGAGAAGCCCACCATGAGCCTGTTGAAGTCCTTGACCATCCCCTCGAGGTGCGCAAGAGAACGATTAACTGGCGAGCGGTGACATCATTTTTCATATTGGGCCTTTTGGTACGTCCCAAGATAGAAAGAAAGGGTCCAAGCAACTTACGCAGCAACAGATCGGACTGCCATCTACAGTCATTACCACTGGATCCAATGTCATGTTCACGGGTATTACCGGCGTTTATGAAGTATGTGCCTCCGTGACAGGCGCCATTGCCTCGATGACCGCGCCCTTCGTTCTCCGACTCGTCTCCTACAATACCCATACGGTCATCTGTATCATGGCGTCTGCACTAGCCTACATCATCTGCACGCTTCCCAATCCGCTCGACGGCCCGGCGCCTCCGTCAAGCAAGGCCGGGCCAGTCATCGGTACCATGCTCGGAGGCTTTGTCTATGCGTTCGGTACAAACGTTTACATGGCTGTTGCTGCATTCTTCCCTCCAGAAGCGGTGTTGGCACTTAGCGCTGGAAGCGGGTGCTCTGTTGTCCTTGGTCCATCATTGTATACAGGGATAATGGCGGGCTTTCACCAAGACTGGAGGCGCACATTCTTGGTACTGTTTCCTACCGCGATTGGGATACCGCTTGTGTGGTGGGGATTGACAGACTCCAAATGCCGACAAGCGGCGGAGAAGTCAAGACTAGAGAGCCTGGCTAAGAGCAAGCAACAAACCGACAACGCAGGAAATAGCACTTCCAGCGAACCACGAGATTCAGAAAAGTCCTCTGCCAACGAGGTCGAAGCAGCGCTCTCTGCGGATGATAGTTCAAGCGGAGAATACAAACCTGGCTTCGGACCTGAACGCACCAGAACAGCGCTATTGATTAAAACGATCTTACCGAAATATGTCTTGCCACTTATCTTCTGCACCTCCTCTTCGATTGTCACTTTGCTTGGGACCGCGCCATCTCTCCAGACGCTCAACAGATTCCACGAGGCTCCAAGCGGAAACTTGCAATTTCAGCTCGTCTTCCTCTCGTTTGGAACTGCACAATTCGTCTTTAGCACGCTATCCGCTGCGAAGCCCATCCCGCTTGTGTGGATCTGGACCGGCGTGCAAGTCACGTTGCTTACCATCGGCCTTCTACAGCTAGCTTATCCATTCTTAACGTACTATGGTGTTTGGATTGTCATTTTGTTCTTAACAGGAGGATGTGTCGGGGGCGGCGTGACCAACACGAATTACAAAATCGCAGAGGATTTCAGATTGTCTGGCGAGCCAGATGAGGTAAGAAGCTTTGCGATGAGCTTTGCTGGCCTGGGAAATTTTGGCGGAGATGCGCTCGGTGGTGCATTTGGTGTGATGGTACAACAGCTTGCCACAAAGTACCTCAAACCAAGCCCCTAAGAGTTATGCTCGGATCATGAACTATGTGAGGGAATCTATATGCATACGATGGCATTCTTATGGTGGGTGACTGAACGAGAGAAATAGATTGCCAGCTGGCAGCAAAATTATACTAGAGATGTATACAAACTTAGATAAAACCTAGATGTAGAACCACGAATAGACAATAAACTAGAATATATGAAACCGAATCTGTGATTTGGACTGTCTCAGCCTCTTCGCAAGCATAGGAGTAATACAATTTCAGTACACACTACGAAGTTATTGGTCATTCGCACAACAGAATGGGAAAAGCGAGGAAAGTTTGGATTTTATTAAACTCATCTATCCATGACCACAGTAGTCTACAAACGCGCTTCAGGCATTGTATGGCGAAATTGCTGCCAACAAGACGCGATACAAATATCCGAGTCTTCCTTTGATCCTTTCTCCGCCGCCTGACTAAACAACGCCATCTCTGTATCAACTATAGACGCGTCAACCCCGCCCGCTTCCAACATTGCCTTAGTGATGCCGAGGTCTTTCAACCAAATCGCCAACCTTGCGTCGGGCGCGTAGTTGCTCTGAAGAAACTTTGGAATGCGATCCGCGAAATACTGATTGTACGCATCCTTGACCAAGGTCTCATACAGCTGCTTTCCGTCGACTCCCGCGCGGAGCCCAGCACAGAAGATCTCAAACGAGGAGAGATGATTGAAGGCTGCAGAGATCTGATGCAGCGCTTTCGCCTTGCTTGCACTGCCCACCTCGCCGGCATGGTATAGACGAGATGCGAGATGCCGAAAGACTGAGAGCTTACTCTCGAGTACCGCACGATCACCTCCAGTTATGATGAGGAGCTCTCCCTTTGCTGCTCTAGCGGGACCGCCGGAGATTGGAGCTTCAATATACTGAATACGCTCATTGAGCTCCCGTAAGCGCTCTTGGACCACTGTCGCCGAAGACGCGGACATTGTCGTGCAGGTCACAATCGTCAAAGGCGCCTTCCTTTTTCTTAACTGCTCCTCCAGTTGATCGAGGATTCCCATCACTTGCTCGTACTTCTCAACGACAAACAGCACGCAGGTCGCTTCTTCAATAGTCGACCTCAGGTCAGAAGATGTCGACAAACCATGGTTCAAGGCCTCGGCAAGCCGCGTAGGATTGATATCGCAGCCCACAACGTGGTGCTTCCCTTTCAAAGAAGTAGCCATACCGAGACCCATTACGCCAAGGCCAACGACCAGCACGCTTTCCATCTGCGATGGGCGAGGCTGAATATTCGAGAAGTCCCAGACAGACGGAGAACCTTCCGCTTCAGAGTCATGCACGTTGGGGTCGACCTTATCCCACCTGTGCAGAGTTGACACAGCAGCGCTGGTCACCGGAGTCGTATAATCAAGCAGCGAGGACAACATGGCGAAACTGCTCAACTTCGCATGCATGGACTTCAAATCGCCATATTGAGTAGGGTCGTCCGACATGCTCACGACAGAGCGCGCGGCGGCATGCCGGAGGATGTCACGCATTGTTGCCGGTGACAGATTCAAGACTCTTGATGCCTCCATGACGAATTTGACACCGATATGCTCAATTGAACAGAGAGCTTCCCGCAACGTTCGAAGAACCACATAATTGCTAAATCGTGGCACGTCGGCCGTGGAAGTAATTTCGGCTGTGGATGGCTCCATAATAGTATCAAAGTGCACGAAGTACAAATGTCGACTGAACTTTGCTGGACGAGGGAATATATATTCCCGCTGAGCTTTCTGCATACAATTAAGAAGCAAAATTCACGATAAGAAAAGGTGCAATCACGTCAGGATGATCAGTCCCCGGCTGTGCTGCTATCATGCGTTCCATCGCGCCACTTGAGCGATCCTTGGTCTTCTTACCTTCCGCTCTTTTTCCAGTCTGGGAAATTGTCTGACTGGTGGGTCCCATCGACCTGCCGACGTCGATTCGGGCGGTGTGGGATCTCTCGAAATGTGCATTTGCTTCGGTCCAGCGGCTCACTACAACGTCAGGCAACGAGCAGCCCTGTCGTTGCCGGGAAAATCACAGCCTGTGCGATTCTCACCCCCCGAAACATTGGGAAGTCCAAAAATTTGTAACAGCACAATGAACATTTGTTTCACAACCTAACTAATAGCTACTCAATATGTTCTTACAAGTTTTTGGTTATTGTACTCTCCAGCAGTGAGCGAGTCGTAGTGGGTCTTCTGAAATTGTGGATGCTCCAAGTTTCCAACGTCTGCATCTCTGTTCGGCTTGCCAAAGAACGCGATCGAGAATCTCTCGGGAATGCGTTCGTTATCATTGTCAACCTGCGCTGTCACTGGCATTGTGACACGGTGTGGCAGCGCCCACAGATAATCTCCAGTCCATCTCTGGAAGCAGTCTCCGAGCATCACAAGGCACTCCCGTTGATCTGACTGGATGGCTGCATACTTGGAATTGCTGCGATCACGACCCTCCAAGCCCCCTACAAGATCTTGGAAAAGCAAGGTGAGGCTTCCGAAATCTGTATGATCAGCAATGCGAGCCTTGCCGTTCTTCAAATCGCCCAGTCTCATGGACGGGTAGTGCAAGAGGCGCATCTCGTGGTGGCGCTGGTTGCACTTCGGAACGAAGTAATCGGTCGGAAGTCCAAGCCCGAGTGCTATTGCACGCAGCACATTCAGATGAGCTTGGTCAATGGCGGTGAACTGATTCTCCATGAAGGCTCTGAACTGTGGGAAGTGATTATCACTCGGCCACCGGTTGGCGTACTCCGTATCCCCCGGCTGGCCCATGTCGAAGGTTTCCTGTTCCCTGTCAATGGCATTGTCGAACACTGGGCAGAAATGCAGAGATTACCTTGACATCAATCAGCCTCGGCTTTTCTCTTACGCCTTCCGCAAATCCAGTAATCCCAGATATGCTCTCCTGACTGATGAAGCTGTAACCCCGATGCGGAAAGCCTCCTGCAGGAACAGCTCCCACCATCTTCGACTCGTGAGGCATAGAGAAGAATTTCCTGCTCTGCATGACTGTTAGGGAAGGTCCGAAGTTAATAACACTTCAGGATAGCTCGCCATGCGAAACAGTCCGGCTATGTCACACCCAGGAAGGTCCTTCGCCCGCAATTTTGCGATTCCGGACTTCTGCAGCGACGTGATAAGGGACTGAGCGAAGCGCATCCGCGCTGCTTCATCTCCACGAACGAAGGCATTGAAGTCAAGGCATTCTAAGGCATGTACGCCTTCAGCTTTGAACGAGTCTCTAAGTCCATTCATCTTAACAGTGTCGGTAATGTCGATAATGTCAATAATGTCGCAGGAAAGATTTCACGTCTGACAGACCAACGTTCGACATCAAGATCCCCATTAAATCTTCAATGCTCAGGAGGCCACAACACTTCGATGCGACAAGACGTCATTTCTCCTTCTTTGCATCACAATCCATAAACTCACCGCTCGTCATCTGCCTTTCGCTTATTGTCTTACCACATGCCCGTCGTGTGGCAAACGAACTCACTCCAGTGCCGCGATCACGCATGCTTCCCTGTACCCCAGAATCTCTCTCCGACTTCGCAGATCGCTTTCGCAAGGCTCACTCTTCCGGTCAAGTTAGGTCAGTGTGGGCCTTGCGTCAGATATGCGGGGCTGCGGCTGGAAGTAGACAACGGGGCTTTTGCTCGAAAGGGGAGAAGTCTGAGCCATCGCATGGCTTGCTTGCACAGGCCTAAGGCACTTCGAGCCGAGGGTTCTGGCCGCGTTGGTGGCGCAAGGTCCGGTGTCTTGATTTTTTTTTCTAAGTTCTGACAGACCCACTTGATTGCATTCTTGACGTTAATGCATGCGTATGCTATTCAGTCAGCCGGCTAAAATTTAAAGCGATGATTTAGCATAGCGCACTTGGGCTGCCCGGGGTCCTTGGCGGGGCGGCTCGGGCGGACCATCTCCGCGCCGGGGTTCGAACTACCTTACGCCAACGTACATACAGGCTTGCGTGCTTCGTTGCCCGACTGTCAATGCCTGGACTTCCTCGGAGAGAAATCGTGAGCACTAGACTGAATTGGCGGTGGATTCGATTGAGGGTTCTCCGGCTGGTGCGTCATCGCGCTGAGATGCCAAAAAGTTTTCGCGCCGATCATGGTGATGCGGGCATCTATGGGCAGGATGCAGCGACGTCCTCGTAGAAGGTAGGAGTCTCATGTAACCGTCGTCAGAATTCGGTTCTCAGAGCAGCTGCCCAGAAATACGCTGTTTCTTTCTCCTCTCTTCTCTTTCTCTTTTGCAAGTTGCTCTCAAAGCTCTTCCGAAAAATCTTGTTTCTCTTCCAACGTTTTCGTTAGACATATCATTCTACTGCCCACCATGATGTCCAAGATTCCCATTGCCAGTGATTATACCAGAGATATCCCAAAAGGTTATGATATTGAAGGAATTCGAAGTCAATTCCCCGCCATCAAAGAGAAGACAATATCCTTAAATAATGGAGCGGGTAGCCTGGTTTACGGACCGGCGATCGAGTCGTAAGTCATCACCTGAGATGCCGTAGTATCGCTCAGCCAATAGTGACTAGTAGTCACTTGGAAATAGGGTTGTCAAGACAATGAGCACGACCATGATTCAGCTCGAGGGAGGAGACACCGGCAGCGACCAAGAAATTCAGGACCGAAAGGACAGGTACAAGGTGCTCGCTGCGTATATGAACGCCGATTCGGACGAGATAGGTAATAGCTTTTTCCTTTGTCAACTATGTCTTTCAACAGTCTTTCGATGCACTTACAGAACAAGGCCCGCTCCTCGGCTTTTCCACTGCTCACTGACCTTGCTCCTTTCGCGTAGCCTTCGCAACCTCCACCACGCAACTTCTCCGCAACCTTACCCAATCCATACGCCCAAATATGTATCCTGACTCCGAAATCGTCGTCTCCACCCTCTGCCACGAAGCCGGCTTAACAAATTGGATCGCCCTCGCCAAATCCCTCAATATCACGATAAAATGGTGGTCTCCTCCTCTTCCCATCAAGACCAAGAACCCCAAACTCAGTATCGAGACGCTAAGACCGTTGTTGAGCCCGAAGACTAGGTTGGTGACATGTGGGCATATTAATAACGTCTTGGGGAGTATTCATGATATAAGAGCGATTGCCGATCTAGTGCATACGGTGCCGGGTGCACTGGTGAGCGTCGATGGTGTAGCGTGGGCGCCACATCGACCGATCGATGTGAAAGCTCTAGATGTCGATTTCTACGTCTTTTCGTGGTACAAGGTCTTCGGACCGCATCTTGCGCAGCTGTATGCCCGACGGAGCGTCCACCAGCGCTTTCTCACTTCCCTCAACCATTATCATCTGGATAGTCAGAGTCTGGACACCAAACTGGCAATTGGAACCAACTGCCATGAGTTGGAGAACTGTCTGCTTCCCATCATGGACTACCTGGGAAAAGTTGGGTGGAACAAGATCGCCGAGTATGAAGTCGTCATTGCTAGGCCGCTGCTGGACTACCTCAAGGCGAGCCCCGATAGATACACTCTCTATGGTGAGCAGAGTTCGGATCCGGAGTTGAGGGTGAGTTGCATCAGCTTTGAGGTCAACGGCATTTCGTCAGAGATCATTGCCCATGAGATCCACGAGAGCAGTGATGTGAGGATTGTATGGGGAGATAATTATTCGGTGATGGCCGTCCATGATCTTCTTCGCGTTGGAGAGGGCGGCTTGTTGAGAGTGACTTTGGTGCATTATAATACTGTCGAGGAGGTCATTACTTTCATCAAGGTTCTTGATCGCGTGGTAGCGGCGGAGTTGGAGAAGCAGAAGGGTATCAATGGGGTGAAGCAAGTTAATGGAGTCAATGGTGTGAATGGGGTCAATGGAATGAATGGAGTCAATGGGATGAATGGGGTGAAGGCCTGATCTGTTGGGTGGTCGTGCCCGACAGCACAAGATAAGAGGGACAAGAGAGGAACGGTCTGTCAGGTAAAGAACAACGTGCTGAGATTACTTTGAGAGAGCTGAATTAGTAAGGATGAAGTTCAAATAGACTTATCGCTCAGCCAGCCACTGAGCCAATGGCTTTCGTGTATCTTCGCAGGTATCCATGCCTTATCTAGACATCAGGCCCCAATCGAGCGCATGTAATGATAAGCTATCTACCTAGGTACTTAGACTATCCATCCGTAATTCGCTTTGAATGAGCCAAAGTTTTCGAAGAATAAGTTGATGCAGCAATCAAGACTATTGTATCGAGTCACATTGCCAAGGAGACGACACTCAGCCAACTTATCGGCCTGTGCGCAAGCCTACAATGACGACGTCCTTTCTTCCACATACTCCACGAAATATCCCCTTTCGCGCGTCTTGCTACCATATTGCAATGGCGACTAGCCGTCGCATTCTCCCTTGTGAGCTCACGTTGAATGGCCATTCGGTGCTGAATGCAAATCTCGACTTACGGGTACGGAATAGAGTTCCATCCCTTCTGGTCCAGAAACCAGCTCCTCTCATTGATCCGCGATATCTCGAGCATGTGACTCATACCTTCAGGACGCGACGCTACCTATGTCGGCTAGAAAAGCCGAATTGGCTATCTTTCCAGGATATAATCCCAACAATTGGACGTCTGAAACAGTATCTCTGACCTGGAGATGGACGGGGTATGCATACAAGAAAGAGAATTCGCCGATTGAAGCATTCGTAAGACCAAATTCAGCTTGTGCACACCAGGTAACGACCATTTAATGCTTCTGTTTATTTGCTTTTCGTCACATCTTCATGCGTGCAGCGTCGAAGATACTGCAAACGACAGCGGGATCACCTTGCGCCGCGTCATCATTGCCGGTATCTTCCACATCGTTCAGGCAGGCATTAGTGAAACAGGTGTGTGTTGTCAGGTTGCCTTCCGCCTTCTAACTAATCAGTTCTCTAGAGGTCATCTAACACAACGCCTTAGTGCCGCACGTTTGTATCATCACAGCATTGCTTCAAGGGCGCTACAGAGTCTGATTAGCAATGTGAGGAGAGGCTGAAGCAAGCATCAGTTGTTGGTCGTTCTCTGCACAATTATCCACCGAACTACAGCACCGCCACAGCGTCCGTACTGGCCACAGTAAACAGTCTTGCGTTCATAGTCCTAATTCTACAACTCGGTATTTACATCACTCGATGCCAGTCCAGCGGTAAGCATACCGTCAGCTCCATGCGAGGTGATTGGGGACAGATTACTGAATGCGCAATTGCATCTATGTTATGCAATACGCAGGGTAGGCACCTTCGTCATCTCTGAAGCCATCCACGAACTGCACCTACGGCAGCCCACTTGAGCCCTTATCTTCCAATATCATTTTCGACAGGCTGAGTAGATGCACGTTCGGTAAGGGCACATACGGCCACTTTAGATACTCGATAACAGATGTACCTTCTCTTGTCCAACAGGTATGTTCTTCATTGGGTGGAGATGGTGCTAGGTTACTGGGGCTAGAGATGATAGTACACCAATCTTCTGCATCCGCTTACAACGGCATCCTCCGCAACGCCAATGAGAATTGTTTGTAACAAGCCGGCAGACTTTCGAGCCGTACCGCATCCTACGGTGACATGAGGCAGATCTCCATGCATGCCCGTGGTTTTGCCATATATAGCTCTCGATCCTACTTCACCCGGTGGCTCGCAGCTTCGTTCAGCTACTAGGTACCTGGGCAGTCTCTGCCTCTTGCGTACAGTTTCTTGACGCTGTACAAGCACACCCGGCCCGTGCTTAGTTTTCTGCGGGTCTCAGCTGGGAGAAAAGCCTTCATTGCGATTACGCGAAGCTTTGGGGTCTGCCCCCTCGAACTAACAACTCTGGCGCACGCTTAGCTCTTGCTTTCCTCAACGCCACGGCTGGACACCATCAGGCATCCGGTTTCACAGCCTTAGCTTGTCTCTCGAGTGCCCAGTTGGCTGCACTTTCGTCTCTGCTATCGCTGACATGACATCCTCGCTACGGTCAAATCGGCTGAACGCCACCTGCGACGTCTTCGTTAAGTATCTTTCTTTGATCCTTCTCGGTAAAACTACTTGCTCACTCTGGCCTGCCAGCCTGCTTAGCGCAAATATCTGTTACAAATCTGATGTCCTGAGTTATCAATTACTTGCCCCTGATACAATCATCGACTGGCTTGGCACTCAGCCTCTGTGGCTCACGTGCGGCCAAGAGCAGACAAACGACTCTGCGAAAGCAATAACATAGACTGCGGCACACCAAGGCTTTCTTGTTGTATTTGAAAAGATACGAGACAATGCTGCACCATATCCGTTTTTTTTTTAGCATCGCGGCGAGCCCAGAAGGCGTGAAAAGAGCGGGCCGGGGCAATTGCAGAGATTTCATGTAGCAAGGGCTTAGAGAGCGCAGCTGTGCAGGTGAAATGGTATCTAGAGCTTAGTGAAGAGCCTTCAGAGAATTTCGGGTCTGTTGGATTTGGATGACGACGATATATGGGACGTGATGCAGCGGATACCGGCAAGGTACTGGGTTTTCACTATTGAGAAGAAGGCATTGCGTCCTAAATCATAATATGATGGATTCGCGGTGAGGAATCTCATCGATTATGGGAGAGAAGAAAAGCATGGATTGGTGAGAAACTGGCTGTGAGCTGCTTATATACAGCAATTTCCATTAGGCGCTGCTTCCGAACCTCTTAATGCCTGCTCAACGAGAGACTTGTTTCTTCCGTAACATTTCGGTAGACGTCACCAAACTTTTGAGGCGCGATTATCTGGGAAGTTAGGAAATGTGAAAATGTGAGACGATTTGACTTGCTCACTTTTGGGGTAAATAGCACAGCTTTGCGAATCCCGTTTTCTAGCAGAGTTGTTACTACAGTAGTTGGAGCAAAAAACATGTGTGGGAAGTGTAGAGGAAACCGTTGTGGTGAGCACGCTGGAAGCAGACTTTCGCACTATTAATCTGTGTTTAGCTCAGCGCCGTGGTGTATCGCTCGTCACCATCCAGCTACTGTCAACGCGAATCTCTTCGTCGTTCCCGCGCGAAGCCTTCCCTTGTTCCCAGGTCCCTCCGTGGCTCTCGATGGTAGGTTCGTAAGAATGACTCACAAATGCAGCTTTCGGTGGTGCTTCCAGGTCTTGCATTTCTGTGAAAAGATGAGTCGAGTCCGTCTCGTCGGCTCTTGTACCAAATAGACTTGTCGAGAACAGTGATTTTCTTGCTTTTTTAGACCGCTCATTGGAAGGGGAGAAAGATGGCCCCTGCGACTCTTTTGTGAACTTGAAAAACTTGTTGATGATAGGACGAAGGGTTGGCAGGCAACCTGATCAATCAGTCAGCGATCCAGCTAAGTCGACGATGCCCAGTGGCAAGCAACTCATACCACATGTTATGGCAAAGTTGCTTTCTATAGAAGCCCATATTCCTTGATCGACCCAGTTCCATGTGTAATCTGGATCAGAGCTTTCTGAAGCAACACTAACAAGACGCAATATTGAAGCGATGTATACACTATCATAAGTTAGCCCTGAATACAGTCTACGATAGCTGACCGACTCACAATCCGCCGAGCATAAATGTTCCTATGAGCAATCGCTTCTGGTGAATCGCAGCATTGAGCTTCAATATATACGGAATCGGCAAAATTAGCAAGAACACGTCAGTCAGAATATTAGGTATTGAGATTCCGAATAGGAACTGTCCATCATTGACACCGCAACGTGCTTTGACTGTCTTGTCTCAGAACCATTTTGGCGGCACGCATTGAAATATCGTAAGGAACGTCTGGATGATTGGTCAATGGAAATTCCAGCGGCAAGTCTAGCTGGACATTAGAGTTTGGTTTGCGGACGAAATGCTTACCACAGCCAAGCCCCACGAAGTTACGATTGTACACAGGATGTAGATCCATGGTCTAATACTGGTTCGGTTGAAGAGTCTCCAGTAAAGAGCCAGGATGGAGTACTTCACAAACACAATGACTCCAGTGTAGGTCAAGTCCGCTATAAAAAAATCCAAGAAAGAAGTAATGGTCTGCTCGGGGACCAAAAGCTTCGATGTGTTTTCCATATCCTCGCGGAACCCCTCCATATCAGTCAGTCTTATCCACGCGTTCGGGAGCCAGTCTCGGATTAGAGTGTGTAACTTACAACACAAAAAATTCACGAAGAGACTGAACGCAAAGACCTAGGTGTTTTCAATTTTATGTCGCCACCCAGCAAAGAAAGGGTTTCACTAACAGCCGCAACAACGATCAGCCAATCATCAAGCCACCACGCTACTCCATTCAAGCGCCGTGTCCAAAGACGGAGGCAAATAATAACCACAGCGCTCCAGAACGTGACGCTGTCAGCAGCATACAAATCACCCTGACGGTTAGCAGCCAGATATTCTGTTGTTTGTGATCCTGACATTTTGCGACTTCAATTGCACAAGAATACTGGAATAGCTTATACAGAGCGAGAAGTGGGTGGTTTAGCAGGAAAGGGACTCCCTAGGGTTTGATCTTAAGTGGGCACTGGTCTGACCTTGAAAGGTGGATGATTTATTTACACGCTGTGCAGGGCGAATGGCATAAGAGGTTGGAAGCCTTGAAAACCGGGCGTTAAACACGGGCAATCTTGGATCAGGGTCAGAAATTGTCTCTTACCACTCAGCTGGATGAAACCGCCAAACTCAGTGGATCGGTACACTTATTTTCCTGACGTGCGCTGATGTGTGTTACGCATTTCCTTGGCCATGCAGGATACTGTTGGCTGATTTCGGAGATGCTGCCGTGTACGGGATATGTCCATTCCAATCAATGACGAATAGAATAACAAAGTCATACACGCATAACTTGCTTCAGAGACCGTCTGCAACTTCCCTTTCAAGCCACATATGTTCCAATTGATCTTGGATGCATAGAGCGCCTGTTCTAAGTTTGCCAAGGCCTCCTGTCTGTTGCCTGTGAGGCGATTGGACACTGAGTTATCTTTGCAATGTTGCATCGGCTGAGGGACGATGATGTATGAATCCACGAGTGCTGACTGACCCCGGAAAATAGAATTTACCCCCACGGCAGTGGCTATGACGAGGAAGCTATAATGGTTATTCCGAGATTCTCACCTTTAATACCTCTCGTACTGCACTTCTTGCGGCCGTTGGTCGACGTAGCGAGTTCTTAGATGACAAGCACTGTTTCAATAGAAGCCGACTGTCTATCCCTAAGCAGACTTTGATATTGAAAGAGTAGATCGAATCATTATCCATTAAAGTCGTCTTTCTCGCGCCGCTAAGCGATAAGCAATTATTCGTGCGCCATACTTTTCGATGGGAATATAAATATGCTCAAGATACAAGGTCTATCTGTACGCCCTGGGACTATTGTATACCCACACTCCCATTTTCCCATTCGGTCAGCGACCACTTGAGACTAAGGCAGACTGCATAGAGACATTGTCTATCTTTGTAGGGGGCATTTGAATGTAGCCTTGGAGCTGAAAGCGTTAGCCTGGCGCTCCGTGCTTGCGCAATCGAAATTGCTTGCATCCACAAATATCTCTCCGTGACTGCCGGTGAATTAGGGCCCGTAGGCAACAGGTGTTACCTTGCCACTTTAACAGCCGCAAAACCCTGTCCAAAACAAATTAAAGCTGCGCTGCAGCCTGGTCTCCCGAGCTCCTTACCATCATTGATGTTATTCACTCCGAAGCCCAACTTGCCCAAGTAACTGCTTCGAATCTTGCCCCTCCTCTTGTTGAAGTTTCGCCTGCTATTATAGCATAGCCTCCAAGACAATGGAGAAGCCTACAATTGTCTTCTTTCCTGGGGCTTTTGCTGAACCTTCTTGCTTTGACGCCTTGGTCTCCCAACTGAAGCCTCGTGGTTTTCCCACTCAATACGCTCCTCTACCTTCTCTCAATCCGTTCTGCCCCCCATCCGAAGCTACCTGTGAACGTGATGTGGAGATCACACGGAAGCAATATCTTCTTCCCCTGGTTGAGGGAGAGGGGAAGGACGTTCTCCTCTTTGTTCACAGCTTTGGGGGTGTTGTCGGAGGTGCTGCGGCCTATGGCTTGAGCAAAGCACAAAGATCCCGAGCAAACCTACCTGGAGGTGTAATTGGATTGATATACTGTGTGGGCCACATTAATCTGGAAGGAGAAACTCTGTTTCAGTCCGTGGGAGGGGAATACCCGCCATTTATCAAGCTTGATAACGTGAGTTCAACAAACCCTTGGTAGTGTTGAATTATACGAGGATTAGCTGTTGACCTGAACTTTGATCCAACAGCCAAGCGAAGGTCTTGCTATCATTTCTCCCGCAAAGGATGTTCTTTACAATGACTGTGACCTGGAGCTTATACCTACTCTTGAAGCTGGGATGATTCCCCATTCTCCCACGGCTTTCGAGACCCCCTCACCTCCACAAGCATGGGCCGAACAGCACTTTGACGGCCGACGCTTATATGTTCGAACCCTACATGATCAATGCAGTCCAGTCCTGTTGCAAGATATCTGGATCGAGAAATCGAAAGTCGAATGGCAGACTATAGAGCTTCAGTCAGGACATTGTCCTTTTATCAGTAAGATCCCGGATCTTGTAGGCATCGTGGAATCGTTTACAGAGAATTGCGAGAAGTTGAACAGATAAGAATGTGTCTGTGAATGGGAAGTTGGTGCAGTAGAGATCATGTACATCGTGTTGTGAGGGCCAGAAACTCTGAGCACCCTAGTTCCTTGCTGTGCATTTCATAGCTCTAGATCTGCTTCGTCCTTTTTGTTGTGTAGTAGATCTGTATGAAAAATTCGGCTTACTACGTGAAATCATTTGATTCTCCTTTTGATTTTCAGAATCTTACTTTTGCCGACAAAAGAACACTCGATGAGAACACTAACTTGGAATTTGTATTCAACAACTGTTCGTCCACTGATCAAAAAAAACGTATAGAGTGATTAGTTTGCCGCCCATTTCAGTACCAGACAATATGGCCGTTGGTGGGTTCGGAAGAGGTGGGATCAGTGCCCTCTTGCCGTTCCGCTTCCCAAGTATTAGTACCTACTTCGGTTTGCTGCTCCAACATCACGTGGTTGTTGGTGCTTTCGGAAGAGGTAGTAGTAGCTTCACTTTGCTGCGCCGATTTCTGCCCAATCCAAACGAGCTTCGAAAAGAAGACAATCGAGCCGTTTCGCGTTTCTTCCATTGTCTCATCAGCCAAGGCCGCCGATTCGGTAGGCTTTTTGATCACACTTCTGGCAAATTCGTCCCATGTGCTGATGTAGCTGCTACCATATGAGCCAAAGTTTCCTGTTCAGCGGAGTTACTGGATAAGGTCTTACACATCATTCCAGAAACGAGACATATTTTCTAAATACTGATAACTATAAATTCGACTGCCCTGGAAGCCATTCTTATTCATGATGCCCACATGGTTGCGCTTCCACGTGTCTGTTCCGCATAGCTGCTAGAACATACGCTGATGGGAATTGATAGGAACTTTTCCGTGTGCTCTCTTTACGGTCCAGTCGACGCTGTCTACCTCATCCCATTGCAGGTAGCCGCCAGGTTCTTCCAAAGTTAACATTTGCATAGACCGGGGGAGAGAACCCAGAGGATGGTGTTCTTACTGATAATCTTCCACAGACTCCTTAAAACTGGCCGTGGATCGTTATTCTTGATAACGACAGTGATCAATCGAACATGCAACACGTCAAATACCTCTAAAAATTCTGCTGGAGGATCATGGAAGACGTCCCATATATGTAGTTTGGTATTCAGCGGAAGCCACGAGCCTGGAGGGCACTGATCGAGACTGATATCAAAGCTGTGGAATTCTGCAGATGGAGGAAAGTTACGCTGTTCATCGAGAAGCCATATTGCGTTACCAGTCGCAACATCGGCTACCCGTGCTCGGCTCGGATTAGTTGACAGACCTAAAAGAATATCAGGATGCAAGTTAAACCCTAGGCATCTTTCTATAGATAATGCTGAGCGGTCAAGCGGGTGCTAGCTTTGAAGTCTCTCTTCAACGCGTACGAGTTTTTAGGAATAGAGGCATAAGTATCTTCCCACGTGAATGTTGCATCAGCCATATCGCTTGTGATGAGAAGAGCACTCCTATCAATAGAGTAATTTAGGTGGTTGCAGTTTTATGAGCTGTGTTTCTGATACCTCTGCCAGGACCATGTGGAAATCAGTGCTGTACGCAAAGACCGTCAGTAGCTGATTCGAATCAGGTCTATGGCGAGGACGGATGGCCTGATGTCCTATGGGGGAACTCGCAACCACACAAGGGGAACGGCTCGTATGCGAGTAATGCATGACGACCTTGTTCATGGACGTAAGCACTGTCCATCCATACCGCAGTAACAAACCAGTCCTTTGCGTGGTCAAGAGAGCTTGCTAGTCTTGACGGAGTTGGAAAACGATACGGTGTAGCTACATTCTACGCCGCAGCGACTCGCATTTCGAGCGGAAGCTGACACTAACTTGCCCAGCAAAGGAGTTGGTGAAGTGACGCAATGAAACATTGCACAGCATCGGTCAGCCTCACCTTGAGGATACCTAATCGACCCGAACCTTTCACAATAATGGGTTATCTTATGCTTTAGAATGGGAGCGAGTGGCGAGGTCGCCAGCTGCATGTATTTAGCGTCATAAAATTGATGATTTGTCGGATAGGTATCGGATAAGGGTAATACGCATGGTGCGACTGGCCTAGTCTAGCATTGCAACGGTGCACTAGTTCTAAGCCACTGCATCCGACGGCTAGTCTACGTGGTGCATACCCGAAGCTATAGTTCTGCTTTTTCTGTCTTACTCGATCAGAAGTCTCCACTGTCTGGATCTTGAGCCAATGGTTCAGAATTCTCAGTTGGAGGATACTGTGGCCCTCTGCTGCAGGAGGGCGGAGTAAAGTCAGCTGTTATTATCGGTCAAACATTGATTGAGGCTGAACCCAAGAATCCGGTACCACGCAAATCATCCTAGCTTGACCCAAATGTGAAACATCAGCGGGACACGACGCCACGGCGTGAGATTTGCATCGGTCCTGTTCGGCTTCGATCCAAATCGTTACCCGCAAGCTCGAGAACCGGTCTCGCTGCCTTGGCTATCGACGATCGTTTGCCTTTCTTTTCAACGAATAACCGCCTTTGATTGCCTTGCCGTTCATGGGATGCAGGCCCTTCCTCATGTTTTATGATCTTGTGCAGCGAACAGGCCAGGACGCCAGGTTCTGAGCTTGGTCTGGCTTCAAGAGACGATTGTGGCTGTGCCGCCTTACTGTACGTGTGCAAGCAAACTTGATCATCGCATCTGAGAAGATAACACAAGCGTATTACCTTTGCAGGCTTTGGGAGCAAAGATTTCTTATCCTTACCAAACCAACTCTTTAGAATTGGTGATTATCGTTTGAACAATGTCTCTTACGCGTTCGAATTGTGCTTGGAATTAGCCTTAGATTGCATTTGTACCATCTCTATCCGGTCTGTACTTACACTTACCTTTCTTAGCTGTCTAATTCTTAGACTTGCTTTGAAAGGCCTTACGCTAGACTGAAGGAAAGTGATCTGAGAAATGGGAAGACTTCGTCGACTGACAGAAAACGCGGTATAACACTGTTTGAAGTCGCAAACAAAGAATGAATAAATGGAATGGAGCCGTTTGCAATTGTTGGCATGTCTTTTTCGCTTCCTCGGTCAAGCGATGAAGAATGCTCCTGAGACTTATCAACAGAGAAATGATCTGCTATGAGCACGTACACGAAGTCCTGGCTCAACGCGGATATGTTCTGCGGCCAAATAAAAATGCATCATACTATAGACTCGCGGAGAGGGGCGCCCGCTTCAACGATAAAGATCCGAAGTCTGTTTCGGTGTCCCATTCTTTTCAATATTGCCTGCCGAAGCGACGAAAATGAGCCCTCAACAGCGCATATACCTGGACATGGTTTCAGAGTTTTGAAAAACTCAGGTGTGCGACTGGACAAATCCATTCGCTCAAACGCGTCCGTTTGCACAGGCAATGCCTCGGACGATTATAAAATATTGACTGCCAGAGACCAAGAACACCAAGGACCGTACAACGCAATTGTAGTGTCGCCTAAATTGCTGCCAAACAGAACAACTTGGCTCTTCGACTTCATTGGCGTAACTTCACAAGCAGCCTTTGAACCCTTGACTTCCTTTCGTTGGCAGGTCGGTTGGTCTCATCAACCAACAAGCCAACAGATACGCTCACGGGCAAGGCGTTACAGTCGTGGTGGTCAAGCAATTTCCAGATGCCCTTCGCGAATCGTGATAACCGAGTTACATGCTCAAACTAAGACAGGTGCATACACGGGATTACACAGCCGAGTAGTGAAGCTCACTAAACTCTGATTCGCCATATGTACACAGAAGCTGGTTGGCTCTTGACAAAATTCGGGTTTTAAGGCTCATGGAACCGGCAGAGCACCTGGGGACTGGGGTCCTCCTGAAGCCCATGCCTTCGCAAGAGCATTCGGTTTATCCAGAAGTGAAGCCGATACCCTTTAAGCAGGCGCGATGAAATCTAATGCTGGCCATCCAGGATCCTTGCAATGCTTTGCGTCGAGCACTGCTACCAGCACGCGAGGGTTCATACCCATACGGCGCTATTCTCAGAAGCCAGGATAGTTGGTCTCATTATACACGCCTTGTCATGAGAAGGAGAGCAAGGAAAGTTTCAAAAACAATTGATGCTTTACCTAGCTGTACCACAGATTCTATACATACTTAGAGAGGTAATCTATTGATGATTGAAACGTAAGCCGGAGGGTGGACTCTTCCTTGTTGCAGACGTTAGGTAGGTAAGGTAGTTAGCGAACGCACTGTTTCTCGTAACATCTCATTTACTCGCAGCAGGTAATACGAAAATTTAGAAGACCGAGCCTCACGTCATGTACAAGTTGACAAAGTAGAGCCAGCGGTGTACTAACAATGCAAACGCTCAGATACCCAGAAATGCCTCAGAAAACCCGACCTTTCCATTGATGAATAAGTCCCAAACTCCACATCATGCGTTTCTTGGAAAAAAAAAAACCGCTTTTATCCATCATTCATCATGACAATAGCTCCGGCTTTCTTACTACCCCTCCATTAATCAACAGCTTCCACACTGGATCCTTCACCAAAATCTCGTGCCTGTCGACATCAAGCCCATCCACAGTTTTTATACTCTTGCAACTGCCTGCAATGAGCAATTCGTAGACCTTTCTCCTAAGATGCGTCTCTTCGTCCAGTCGAGACCGGAATTTAGTATCCTCCTCAGCGGATTGATCAGGCAGCACATTTACGTCTTCATCAAGGGTACCTCCATTACCGCGCAGAACAAGCTCACTGGCTGTAGCTTTGCCCTGAGGATAGAATCCAACACTGCATGGATTATCACGCAAATCAACTCTTGCCAGTGCTTTCAGTTTCGCCAGTACGACCACTGCTTTCCGGACCCGTGACAACCGATTGCCGACCATATGAAGTTCCCGAAGTCTGTCCAGACGCAGCAACGGTCGGATGTCTTTGATTGCATTGAAATTCAGATTGATAAAGCGGAGATTGGGAGCAAGAGTTGCAAGATCCGAGGGAAGAGTGTGAAGCCCACAGCTGGCGAGGTCCAGTCTCTGCAGGTCGTACATGGGACGCCGAAATGTAAAGGCGGGGATCCGGTTCGCTGAAAGGTCTAATTGACGTACATCTGAGTTTGGTATCCTGAGTAGCTCATTCTGGACTTTACAGGAAGCTCCTGCCTGCTGCCCTCGAAGTGAAAAGTTTTCCAGACGTTCTAGCTGTGATACATCTATATGTACTGGAAGTTGGTTCTCGTCGGCTAGGAGAGTCCTAACGCTAGGAAACAACGCAGTCGGGAGTTGCTGCAGGACGTTGCGCCTCAACTTCAAGATTGACACAGATGGACATGCTGACGCATGATCGAATTCGAACGACTCTGTACAGAGCTTGTTGTCGTCTAGAATAAGAACGTTTAGCTGCGATAAGAGACCCAGTCCAGAAACAGCCGAAATTTGATTGCCGCTCAGATCAAGTTCGACAAGGTGGTCCAAATGACTGTTGCCGAGATCCAGCTTCTCGACTCTGTTTCTCTTCAAGGTGAGTTTCTGTAGGCCACCTAGACGCTTCAATTCGCCAAGCTCTGAAATCTCATTGTCGTTGGCTATAAGCTCCCTCAGATGGATGAGACAACTCAAGCCGTCAAGGCTCTCAAATCTGTTGCCCGAAATGTCCAGATACTGTAAGTTCATCAGGAACCCAAACGCAGTCAAGCTAGACAAGGCGTTGTTCTGCGCTCGAAGACATCGAACACTCATAGGTGCCCCGCTTAAATCGTTCAATCCGTTCGCGGAAACGTCCAGGGCTTGCACCTGTGGACAGAACTCGTTCAAGCCATGAAGTGAAGGTAAGTGGCGGTTGTGGAGGTCCAAATGTTGTAGCTCATCCCAGAAAGGCTCCTCGGGCTCGACATCGGTGAGCTCTCGAACAAGAACCTTGATTGTCTCAGCAAATGCGCTGGGAGCCTGCGCAAGCTCATGTGTCGCTAGTCGCCGAGCTAAGGCTTGCTCAGAAGGCCTTCGCTCGTCAATCTGGTGGAATGAAAACTCCGGAAGTTCGCTGAGATAGAAGGTCATGTCTGTTCGGTGTTGATCCGATGGGGAAATGAGAGCATTTTTGCTGATTGGAACAACATCGTCAGCCTGTAGGGGAGAAACATTTGCCTGGAAACTTAATTCGCGGGGATTGTCGATGACGTGTAACAATGACCATTCTTCGTGCTCCGGGATATGGGAGAATAAGTTGGCCTGTTTCTTGTGCAGCTTGACAGTTGGCGTTGCAACTCTACTGGAAGAAAACAATGACTGGTTACTTCGCTGCTTGTGGTGTCGGGGGCCGGCTCCTTCCTCATCTTTCGGATCAGAACCCTCGTATTCGTCAATTTTCCCGGGATAAACATTGAAATCGTGTGACAGAGACATTCGAGGGATTGCTGGCGAGGAGAATGAGACGGTAACGCGATGGATCTTTCTATTTGTCAGGCCGGAGACTCTTCCATGGGTGGCTTCAATTTCATGTTCTACGTCCTCATCCGTGTTGGGAATGTCAAATTCTGGCACAGCATCAGTCGTTCTCTCCTTGCTGTCGTGTACCGCTTCGGTAGTGCTCCACGATGTCGCACGGGTTTCGATTATTGGAGAGGTACTGGAAGCAAGTTGTGGGTCCCTTGAAGGAACTGAGCTTGGTTCTCTAGATTCCTCATGTCCTTCTCGAGTTTGAGGCCTGGCAATGACTGTTTCTTGGCTCGCACTTGCACCATCACGATAGTCCTTGGGCGTTGCTGAATTACTGACATTTTGCGCTAGTAAGGACGGATCCTCAGCAAATTTTTGGAGCATATCGACATTTCCGTCGGCTTGAGATACCTTCCGGCTCTGCTCTTTGAATTCGTCCACGCTGAGGTCAGGAATGTTGCCCAAAGGATCTTGTTCACTTTCCTCGACGCCGCTCAGGTCTCCGATGCCTTTGACGAACTTCGGCAAACTCTTGTCTTTGACCCACACATGTTTTTCGGCGTCGAAGCTCATGCCTGCGATCTGTTCCGGAATCAGATGGGCAACTGCATCAGGGGCAAGATTTGCAACAGTTTCCGATCGTCGAGTCGAACTGGTCGCGATAGTTTTACCGGTTGATGAGTCCCAAGATTGTGGTGCAGGGTGAATTCTGATCTTAGTTGAACTATAGAACTCAGGCTCGTCATCAGCATCTTCTGACTCTGCTTTCCGAGCATCGGTTCTGCTTCCAGCATGAGATTTAATGGATGCCTTATCCGGACGCTCCTTCGATGTGGTATTCTTTACTTCCTTGTCTTGTGCATTATCTGTCATGAGGCGCAACGAGCCCAGAGATGAATCGATAGTGAACTCAGTATTGTCCCCCTCCCGGTATTGGCGAAGGTGAATAGCGACTTCAGTGTCAATGCGTTCCTGCACGGGTCTTCTCCAGCCACTTATTGCTCCTTCTCGACTGGGTGGCCGTGAGACTGTCAGATTCGTTAACACTGTGTCATGATCAGGGACCTCTTCAGAATTATGCTCTGACACCGACTCTTGGACACTTCCTAGACCACTTTCCGGTCTTCGTCCGGCACGAAGCCTACTCATGATCTGCATGGCTTCATCAAGGTAGTCTTGAGTGGTGTAGGATCGTTTGCGGCCTTCGTTCTGCATGCGTTTTGCGGCATTCATGGTCAGTGTGGCAACAGGCTCTGGTAAGGGTGGTCCATTGTGTGGCGGCGGAGAGCTTGCGCCAAGGACGAGGGATTCCAATTGTTCCTGGACATGATGAACAGTGGCGGCTGTGGACAAGTCGAGGGTATCATTTCCTTGAGCGTCAGCATCTGCTTGAGTTCCACGTCTTTGACTTGGAGTAGGGTTCCTCGGCCGAAGGATATGTCTGTGAGAGATTGCCAACGGATCAACTTGCACAGCATTGCTTCCGTGTCTTGCGTCTTTCCTTTTCTTCCCTATGACGGATTGCATGCCTTCGTGTTTTGCCTGGACAGCATTCAGAGTTGATTTGCTCAGTTCGCTGAATTCGATGCCGTGCATGGTTTTCTGGCGCTTTGTAGTCCTCTCTTTATCAGGCGAGCTGCGAGGTCGTTTTCCATCAATAGTCTTCACTCTCTCGACTTCTGGCAGAATAGAATCACTGTCGCTTCCGTCATCATCTACATGCTGACTTTGTCTCCTCCTCTTGGGAAGCACAATCGGCGTCTGCGCTAGTTCACTTGATAAACTCTCGCTGGAATTGCCAACCTTTGAAGGACTGGAGTGACGCGAGAGCTGGCTAGATGACGCTCTTCGAAACCGTGCTGGCTGGTGAGATCCGGGAGGTAAGACATTGGATGATGGGGAACTAAATGCCATGCTGATTGGTGAGAATTTATTGCTGAGGTCTGAGATATCCCTGTTAAACGAAATACTCAAGGGCTGTTGTCTGAAAGATGCGGTTTCGTAGTAGCTGCCCCGTTTTATGCTCACAAAACCTCCGATCTCTGCAATCTCTGGAGTACCGGTCTCAAGATCGTCTGGTAACGAATCACCGAGCCTCGACGATCCCTCTGCGACTTCGCCTCGGTTTTTGCCCGCGACTTGCTTGTTTGTCGACATGTCTCGACTCGTCTGTGAAACAAAAGGTACATGATTGGCCGCCGAAGGGGAAGAAGCAGGGAAATCTTTGTGTGTGGTTTGATTGGATAGGACTACCGGGCTGAATCCCTCGTGACGAAGTTCTGATTGTCCACTCATGGTGCGCTCAGCGTTATTGCCTTGATCTTGAGTTGAAGTAACGGATTCGTCTCTTTGGCTGCTATCTTGTTGTGTATTCAATTGTTCGCTGGTGATTGCATGTTCGGGTTGGGTAGGAAAGCTCGCATCCGGAAATGAGCTATGCTGTAGAGAACGTCGGAATGACGATTGATCTTGTTCCGAAGTCTTTTGTAAAGACGAATCGATACTGTCATCGGTTTGATGGTTCCCTTCATCCTCATCTGCTTCTTGGACAGGCTCAAGCTCTGACGGCGTATGATGTCGATCGAGATAGGACAGGTCAGGATCCGAGTATGTAAGTGGTATGGGAGGACTGGAGGGCATGCTTTCAAAATCTTTGAGGAAAGAAATGCCGCGTTTGCTTGCTGGCTTTGACGGAGAAGTTTCGTTCTTCGGATTTTTGAATATTCGTTCCAAGCCCACAGGGCTGAACAAGTCTGTCTGATCTGCACTATCCCCGTTATTTCTGAGCAGCCTCCTCTTCCACTCTGGTGTCAGTTGCGCACTGGATTGTTTTGGTGGTGATCGAACAAGCGATTTCCGGTCCACAGTGTCGAATTGCGCGTCGGACTGTAATGACGAGGTAGAGTGGGATCGCGACGGCCGTAACCTAGATGATCTGGGCTTGGAGTTGTGGTTGGGTGAGTCTTTGAGGATGTTATTCTCGCTCATGCTACGTTCGCTGAGGATGCTGCTGCGGCGGGGAAGGAACTGCTTGTCCTTTTTCGATCCTGTCATTGGGCGAGGAATTTTGGACTGAGAAGCGCGTCCATCGCCAACGGATCTTCGCAAGGAGTTTGTCCCGTGGGCATTGCCCAACGGAGACGAGTCTCGCGACTGAGGTTCCCAGTCCTCCGACAAATCGTCAAGCCATGCTGCTGTGCTTGCCATGATAGAGATGGACGCGGTCGCGCGCGGCGACGGCTCACAGACGGACTGTGTGAGGATACTCTGTGCTAGCGATGCGAGATATTCATGATAAATGTCGTGAAGGTGTGATTTATTCAATAACGCGCCACTTGATCGTCATAACGATCTCTCTTGAGGACGCGGCACGCACTTAGGGTGAAGCCGCAACGTTGTGGGCGCTCGTTGCCCAGCAACCAGCTGGGCCACCCCTCCCCCTCTTCACTTGCCTAACCCCATCTGTCGAGTATTAGGTTGTGTACTGAACTATCTGACCTAAGACCTAAGTGTCTATTGTGAGGGTTGTGAATCGTGCTGTGAGAGTTGCAAATTCTGCAACAGAAGTACAGGACTAAAAGTATTGCAATCCATTCAGGCGACTACTTGATCAGAGATTCACCCCGGACTGAATTTGGTTCCCCACAGCTTCAGCAGACCTATGTCTGCACTCATCCTGTCCCCTCTGTGACCTGTCTTAACGCCAACACCCCCAGCAAACTGAAAGAGGCAATGTAATCGACGCGAGAGCCCGAAATTCCCAGCGACACAACCTTGTCTGAATTATATATGAATCTTGTGTTCAGTATGAGGCTCCTTGACCATGGGGAAGGAAATTTAGAAATCATCGATGAGCCTGTACAGCCAGAAGAGCTAGAGAATCTAGCTTCAGATTCTGACCCAGAGGAGAAGTACCTGGAGCGTCCCGAGAAGAGGAGAAAGATACAGCAGCTCGCTCGGGATTATCTTAACAACCAGCCAATCTTTATCCAATCTGCCTCCTTGAGAGGTCCTTTTGGTTCCGGATGGGATAATTCTTGGCTTCCTGCTGGGAAGGCATTCCCAAAAGAAACAAAGTCACCTTTGCTTCAACAAGAGGATAGACCCTCTTGGGTCGAATTAGCAAGGCGGTACATGGCTACTTTAGAGGCCTCTAGAACCCAGAACAACGGCCGTATAAACAAGGTACGTCCCCACAGCAATGCAGAGAGAAGAGCATCTCGAGACACCCAGAAACGCTCAGCGGGAAACCACACCATAAGCTTAGCCAAGACTGAGACATCAAAGGTTGCCACTGGAGATTTAGTTCGCAATGGCGCAAAGACCTCCGTCGCGCTCGAAGAAGCGGCTAAGATGCATAATGAACAAGATGTTTCCAGCGGATCGCTCTTGCTGAATGCAATTTCCCGAACCCCCTCAAAGAGAAGCGTACTCAGCACTGAGCATGAGCAAAAGCATTCGGTGACTACAGCTGGGTTTACGCCAATCAATGCGCCAAAATTGTCCTGCGCTACCGCGTACATAGACTGGGAGCCTTGTACGCCCAAAAAATTGAACTTTTCTACAGTAAATGAACAACCACACGATCTTCTGGCTGGTGAAATCGGACACCAATCTGACAAAGAGAACAAGGCTGTCACTTTGAGAGCGGACAGAGTCGTTGAAAGATTCTTACCAACGCCTGATATGCTGGATCTGGGTGTTTCTACAAATTCCGTGTTAGCGTGTTCGAGTGATGAAGCACTGTCGAGATCCACTCGTCTAGCGACTGCGATTCGAGTAGCAACGGCTGTCCCAAGGCGAAGAAGACCGAGACCTCGCAAAGAGCGACAAAATAGACAGGCAACGTCACGCTCCTCACCAAACAAGGCTCAGTCAAAACACAAAAGCATCTGCTCCACCAATCTCACTCCAGAGACGTGACGAAGTCAAAGCAGATCAGTGTTTCGATCGACCTCTGCTGAACAAGTCAATCGATGGCACTGGAGGGCAAGATTATATTTTGAGGCCAGGGCCTGAGGAGCGTACGTTTGTCAGTGAAGACTAGGATCATGTTCAGCAGTTAACGGATCACATACAGCCCACACTTGCACCTAATACTTCTCCTGGAGAAGGCGTGTCAGATCAAGCTCAGAAATCTCTGCGAGGATCCCGAGCTTCAATGTCTTCAATCGATGATCCCTTATAAGGCGAAACTAGAAAAGACGGCAAACAGCCAACATACGTGTATGTCACAAACTCGACCAACTCAGCAAAGGCAAGGAAGTCCGACTTAGCTTTTGCTCGGCTAAGCAACACCACCGACGAAGGTTCGCCATCTGCCAACAGGATGGCCCAGACGGTGGCGATTGCTGCTCAGAAATTGCTCGAAAATAACCCCAGTCCTCCCACAGAACCTCCTGATAGCCCTGAGCCCACGGTCCTTGCAACCCCAGCCATCACTCTTCCCAAAGCAACATTGGCAGACAGTCAACGTGAGATAGCCATTTCTGAGGCTCCCGTCAGTACCCAGAATATCATCGCTGGCATAAGCCCCTCCACCCGGGGTAATGTTCAACCTTTGGTGAATCATGAAGCACCGCCCAGCGACCGAGCAGAGTGGGATCCGCAAGCAATGCTGCAATTGATATCTGACACGGAAAAGATTAGTAGAGGATCGAATTCGTCGAACACAAGCGCTGGGACTTCAGGCTTCGATAGGTCGTTCGATGTAAAGCAGGTAATAGAAGAAGGGATCGCATTCGGATCAGAAACCCGTACGGGGGAAGCTGGAGAACATTTGAGCTGTTCATTTAAATCGCTTATCAAACTCATATAGAAGAAGAATTCCACTAGAATCATTTTCCGTGCTCTAAAATCACTTTCGTCGCAATTAAACGCCATGGAAGCATGGACGAATCTCCCAGGTATCACGTCCATGTATGTGCTCTAAAATCACTTTCACCACAATCAAGCGCCATAGAAGAATGGATGAATCTTCCAGATATCACATCCATGTTACTTGCCATGTATGTGCTCTAAAATCACTTTCATCGCAATCAAAAGCCATAGAAGAATGGATGAATCTCCCAGGTATCACGTTTACTTGCTCTACATTTATCACTGCATCAAAATTTCTATGGATGAGAAATTTCATTGGATTTCATTGGGGGGGCCCCCCGAAAAATTCTACCTTCTTCTGGCCCACGCCCCCGGCCCTACCCCCTATCC
>JAGFVP010000212.1:0-52993 GCA_021031095.1 Bathelium albidoporum | reverse complement strand
CCACCCACCCATCCCAAAAAACGACTTCGCCAAGCCCACCGCCAAAACCCCCCCCTCCCGCGCCGGTACCATGCACACGCAGCCCATCGCTTCAAATCCTGTTGCCAAGTACAGGAGCAAGCGTGCTGTGCTTGAGTGCGAGCGCAACGCTATCACGTAGTTCCAAGAGGAAGGTCGCGAACTACTTGTTCGAGCTGACCCTTGCGGTAGACGTGCATACGATGCTTGACGGGAGGTTGCGCGCTGCGGAGGAGGAGACGGTGGTGCTGGAGGGTGAGTTGCTTGTGGCGAGGCGGAGGAGGAACGAAGCCCGGGTGGAGATGAATGAGGTGTAGAATTTGCATGTGCGACATATGGCCAGGGCGAGGAAGGGGAGGGAATCGAGAGATGGGTTAGGAGCTGTGCGACTTTCGTCAGGAAAAGGATATGAGGAAGAACTGAGAGGAGGCATAGCTGAGGATGAGGAAGTAGAGAAAAATGTGTGGGTCGACGGAAAGGCGAGTTGGATGGGTTGAGCCATCGGAAACAAGGTATCACGTTGGGGATCTTTGAAAAGGGGGACGAGATATAATGACGAGTTTGAGAGGGCGGCTGATACACTCGACAGACATGGCACGGCTCAACGAGTAAGCTATCGACAAACTGCTCTCCATACTTGCCAACAGGTATGGTTCTGGAGTCGTTCGCGGTTCACGTGGTTTGTGCTCTTGGCCCAATTTCCCCCTTTCCAATCACCTGGAGAATAGACGAGACATCCGATCACGCGTGGCCGTTCTGTTATGTCGGAAAAGTCTGCAGTTCTGATCAGCTCTCCATGCTCCGTCTTTACCTGGTAATACTTACCGCTGAAGTCGGCTCCCTGCCCCCGCGGCTCGTGACTCAGTTTCCTCGGCATGAACGCAACTCTCTGCGCAGGCCCCATTCACTCTTGCTGTCTTCGTGTCTCTGGCGTTCCAGGCTCCATTCTTTTCCACGAGGCCCACGTCGAAATAGCACCGATCGCGCCAGCATTGATCTTTGGGCCTCATCCAAGGGTCTGTGGCTTGCCAAACGTGGCCACGGTAGCGCCGAAATTCACTGCCGCACTTGCGTCGAAATTCCCGTTGAATTTCATCCCAGTCCTCTCTCGGAGATTCCCCTTCTTTGCGTCCATGCATCCTGATTTCATCCAGCAGACTCTGAGCACTTTCAAGCTCTACCTGCGCAGTTTTGTGCTGTACCCGCTCGTCTCTGGCGCCTACCATGTAGTCATGCCACGGATGTCGCCTTGCGAATGGTCCCTTCGGCCAATGCGGCCGTGATATTCCAATCCTTTCGTAGGTCTCATCGAAGCAAAAAGTCATTGGCACGAGAGGGGGAGTTTCATCCCGCACTACCCACGATTCCCATCGATCACTTCTAAGAAATTCCAAAAATTCCCGCAAGGACCGCCTATCATCTCGGAGGAACTTTTGCAGTCCTTTGGGGAAAACGGACCAGATGAGCTGTTTCTTCCTTTGTTGTGCCTCAAACAGGACACGAACAATCAGAATGGTGATCTCCTGAGGAACGCGACAGATCCATTCTTCTTCCAAGGCGGTGGTGACTTTACAATCATTCGCTAAAGGAATCATCTTTATCAGTGTTGAGTAACGACAGTCAGCATCATTTAACACGTACAATCTAGTTCGTAGTTCCCGAGCAGTGGTGACCCAAGTGTTTTTCTTATTTCGGATATTTTATCCTCTATCTTTGAGGCTTCTTTCGCCGCGCCATCTTTTGCTTCTTCATCCTCAACTAACCTCTGCCCTGCCCAAAAGACAAATCCGCTGAGTGAGCAAATGTACTGATCGATCACGAGAGACAAAATACGCCAAAGCCTGAACGCTGGATAGATGCATGTACTGTAATCTCTTTGCATTTCTTCGATCGCATCTTTGGAATCCCTTACGTTGCATAAAATCTGCTTCATACAGAGGTCAATTTGTTCCAACGTCGTCCTTAACACTTGAGGGCGCATGGATTTGGGAGTCTTGTCAAGCCAGTCGGAATGCTGAATGTTTGAGAACTCCGGTCTCCTCTGAGTATGTAAGAAGGGGCGAGCCCATTCATGGGAAAAAGGCCAGCGCGGTGGTGTAGGGACTGTCATTGCGAATTCAGCCAAAGATGATATCGCAGTCTGGATTCGTCTGACATACTGAAATAATCGACATCTACTGTTCATTTAAGCAAGCTATCAAATAATGGCGAGCATATGTTTTCCTAGATTCGGATGATTGCATAAAGAAAGTCTGGGGGCTGATCCGAGCAAACATAAGTTGCAGCAGGAACAAAGGATGTGATAAACGACGCCAAAATCACAAACTCCTCCCGTTCTCCATTTTCTTTCAGAATGCGGATTGTTTGCCCTGCTATCTTGAGATTTCTTTCATGATGCAAATTGTTTGCCCTGCTATCTTGAGATTTCATTCAGTAAGCCATCTTTTGCGACTGATAACAAAGCTACTTGCAGAAGAGTCCACAAGCTCAAACACCTTTCGTTCTCCGTCTGGTCTGATGCGGGCATACGAAATCTGCTCTGGGAAGCCTTCCAGAAAGTGTCGACGATCCCTGCGTAGTTCGGCAATCTCACTATCAGTTAAGATTCTATCCAACGGATCAATATAATCATCATCCTCTGACTCATCCATAGGATCTGGGCGAGCAGGAAAGCCAATGATCCAGAACCCAACGCAATCCGGCGGCCCTAACGCCTTCAGAACCATGAAACGTGTAACATGTGCTGTGGTCCCTTTTCTTCTTGCCATCAATCTCCCAAACTGGAAGAAGCGAGACAGAACTTTCTCGCATGGGGGAACATGCCCGTTAAACCCTCCTGGTTGGACAAAGGAGCTGTCGGACGGCGCTGGTGTTTTGTTGGGAGACTGCTTTTGTGCCGGAGCCTGATATGCTGGATGAGGAGGCGGTGGTACTTCGAGTATACGATGAAGAGACCATGAGTTTGCCACACCGTGTGCTTCTATTTTACCAGGTTCTGTTGGGGTCAGGACAAGCCTCTCATCGTCATGGTCCTCCATCACTTCACTGAAAGCGTTGAAGCCACCGTTACGTACTCCATATTCGATGTCATCGTGCCATCCGAGAGAAAACCAATTCGGATTTGAGATCAGATAATCGCTCTGAAACTGATAGATATCCCGTTCACGTGCTGTGTTATCGATTGAAGCCAATGCGTCGGCGATCTCTGCTTCAGTGGGATCGTGGACCATTCTAGCGGGGTCAAGGCACGTTGGCGAGTACGCTTTGTGTTTTTAGATTGGAAAGCTTTTTCCACTCAGAAAGGCCGGGGAACTGTTCTCAAAGGGGGATAAAAGGCCGAAGGGCTGGATTCTGGGGAGTCTTGTCATCAGAATGTCGGCTCGAAGAGCAAAGTACAGTAAATACAATGGAAATTTACACGCCTGAACTGGGACCATGCTTACATTATGTATCCGTGGAGATGACAGGTGAACAATATTGACGGCGAGAGACTGGGCAGAGATGAACCAGCTTGCTGCACGAATATGGAACATTAGGAACTCATGAATTGAATGAGCTAGAAACTCAGGAGATATGGGGAACTGCTACTGGTTATATAAGGAGGTACACTAGTTGAGCTGCTGCAGCACATGACCTAGAATAGACTACGGCCGAACGCAGGGTGCTTGCCCTTTGGGAGAAATGAAGCCTGAACGTCATCAGGAGGTACAACTTGAAATCAGCATATATGCCCTCACAACCTGACAATACGCATGCCTAAAACAGCGAGCCCATTCCTTGAAGTCCTATTTCAGCACGTGGTACACATTCCTTGTGCTCTTTCCGCTTGTGGTGCACGGCTTTGCTCTACCTCAGGGTACAAGGTATCTGATCTGGGGTTTATTTCCGCATGCAGTATTTTTCTTTCCGGAAAGTAACGTCCAAATGGCGTTGCCACTCTCTTTGTCAGACGGAACGTTGAAGGTGCTGCAACCAATACACGGAACTGCATCAGACGCCAACATCCCCAACGGAGTTTTCGATCGAGCAGAGCAAGACAATGGGAGTCCGGATGCCTTCATCCAGATCTAATTTACAAACAAGAGAAGGCAAGGAAATTTTGCAACGGAGAAAATGTGTCATAAGCAGTCATTCTCTGGAGCTTTAGAATGAATTACTTACTTGAGGCGCTGGACCTATCTATTTAATTGGAGACGTGTATTTCGCGAATGCTTCTTTCAGACAGATTTCAGTCGAATTTGGTACAAAGTGAGAGCCCTAAGCCTTTCCAATCAGCTGGGTTGGTCAAGAGGGGGCACAACAGCTCTTCGACCATAACGCGGTAAACATTCCGAGGCTAATTACATTAGGAACACAGTACTATCCTTGCACTACCCGTTGTTCCTAGTATCGCCGTAAGCACGCCTATCAACACATAACAGTTGAATGGAATGCTAGGCTCGGAGTACCAGCAGAGCTTATAAATTATGCCAGAATCCAAATGATATAGCGGGTAAATCGTAGGCCCCTTCCCAGGACGACCTACATCTATAGTTATATGCTGCGCAGCTGTAGCCAGGATAGTCTATGAGTTAATCAATTAATCAATCAATCGAGCTGTCTCAGCACGAGGGATGTTCCGGAATGAGGTGTCCTGGATCTAGGCTATCGCGGGATCGGGCTCTGGGACTAGCTTCAGTAGCTTCTTCCGTTGCTCAAATGTTGCTTCAAGATTCGTGTGCTCAGTCCAAGTACGACCTACTCGGGAACAGGATGCAAAGCTCACCTCCTGCCTGAGAAGAAGGTGGCGTTTGAACGTTGTCGACGGACCTACTGCACAAGAGGGGAGAACTCATTGTCATTCAGATGTCCAACTTCCCAATCTAATGAAGTCTTACCAAGTAAGTGCGGTACAATCGTCTTCGTCGTCATCAATACAAGATTTCCATATCTCGTGCGCAGCGGATTGAGCATAAGCATGAGACGTATCAAGGCGCTTTCCCGTACCTAAGTGTGTTCACTTTAATTCAATGCTCTCTCAAAGTCGCGTTTGTGCATCCTTGCATTTATATAGTTAGAGCTATGCAAATTTTGTGCAAAGAAGTCTGGAAAAACATTTTATTTGCTGGAGCAATGACTATATACCTTGATACCAATATCGGTTACACTGGCACTGATTGCAGATTCACCAAAGGTGAATCATAATAATGCACGAGAAACCCATAAATAGTGCGCATGCACAGTATATTAGAGGCATGTTGTTAGGAAAACTGGTTTCATTAGAAAACTGGAGATCGGTCAACTTGGAGCTGCGTGTCGCAACCATCGCTGATACGTTTGAGCGGGCAATTGTGGCAGTCTTGCTTGGTCCAAATGTAGCGACCCAATTTGCAACCGTAAATGGAAGTTATGGGTTGTCACGAATGTTTTTGTACACTGCATGGCAATATTTATGCACGACATTCTCTTTGGAAGCAATGTATTTATTCTGTGCGTTCAAAAGGCAGTCGTCCATTCTATGTAAAAAGCCTACCGGCATTTACTGCGTGCAGTCTGGAGAAAACCCAACCTTTCAAGAGCCCCCGAGCTCCTCCTTCAACGCTTTTCTAACTTCCTCTGAGTCGGGATTCTCAATAGCAGCATCATGCATCTCCTTTCTCTTTAACAAAGGCGTTGCTTTCGCTGACCATGTACTGGCGCTCACGACCCAACACACCGCCGCAACATACATGCACACCCGCAACTGGGAATTGAAACTCAAGGCAAATGTGTGTGATATAGCTGCCTGTTGCGGTATGGAGAAGTCAGGGATCGAATTCAGCGTCTGCCGTAGTGCTGTGATCTGGGTTGGAGAGAGTATGTCTTTTAGATCCGTGCCGACGCGGATGTTGAAGATGATTGTACTGACGGCCAAGCCTATTGTACCACCGAGTATACGGGCTTGATTGATTACACCTAATGCCAGAGCTGAGTCCAAATGATCAGTTCACAATCTAGAATCTCTAGAGCTAGGCATTGGGAGGAGGATGTACCATAATATTGAAGTGGTGCTTCAATCGTAGTGACGATGACGCTTGTTGCGAAAGTCATTCCGATTCCCAAACCAAAGATCACTTGGTAGCCATAAATAGCAGGCTCTAGATGGAAACCAGTAGAGGTCGTGGAAAGGAGGCCAGAACCTATCAGCAAGAAGCTGCTCGCCGCCATGACAGTGTAGAATGTGTTGTTCTGCTTCCTCGAGGCCCAACTAGCGATAGTGGAGCCGAGAGCGCTTGCAAATAGCAGCGGCATCAAGCGAACACCGCTGGAAATGGCAGAGGTCCCGTTGACGATTTGGAAGTGCTCGGGCAGCTGAACTATCACCAAGAAAAGGTGGAATCCGGTCAGGAGCGTTATTCTGTAGGGGCACGGTTTAGATTGGTTCCAAGGTCTTCAGACGTTTGGTATGGAAGATTGGAAAGGCAGTCGATGGCTCAATGGGAAAGGTGTGACATACATGATAGTACCAAGCAGTATTCGTCTCTTTAAAAAAGCTGACGGAAACATCGGACTGATTTGAGTTCTGTCGCCTCTGGACTCAAGAAACCAGGTCCATGCGACTAGACCAATAGCGGAGACGCCCGAAGCAGTCAACAATCCGATAGTAATTGATGAATCCCACGCAACAATGGCAGAGCCAGCTTGCTGCAAGCCAACGATCAAGAGAACAGTGGCTGCCGTGAGTAGAAGTAGGCCAATGACGTCGAGCTGGGCCAGTGAAGATTTGTGGAGTGATAGAGCTCGATTTGCCACGGCGGTCGGCCACGCGAAAAGAACAAGGACGAGAGTAGCGACACCGACCGGGCCATTCAGCCAGAAAATCCACCGCCATGTCGTCTGATTACATATTATGCCTCCAATCACGGGACCTAATACGGAAGATACTGCGAAAACGGCTCCGGTGGCCCCACTCATCGTCTGCATATTGTGAGCTCCTTTTACGTTTCAAGATTGTGTGAATTTCTCATACAGCGTAGTGCTCCTTTGGTGTGATTGAAGGAATTACTGCGATCGGGATGAGCTCGCATTTCCTTATCCAAACGGCGTTAAACTTACTTAGGTTAGTCATAGAATATAGTCCAGAGCCTCCGATCCCCTGCAAAGTTCGGAATACAATCAGTTGGTTAATTGACTGGGCGAACCCACATCCCAGGGAGAATGCGACGAAGACGACCCAAGCTGTAACGACTGCCTTTGCGATGTTAGCTACGCAAGGGTCAAAGACTCCAAACTCGAGAGCCCACCCATTTGTGGCCAACGACATCGCTGAATCTCGCCCAGATAACTGAAAATGCTGGGATTCATTAGCTGAAGCCTATCTTTTAAGGACACTGTCACCAATACTCATATAAGCCAAGAGATAGGCCAACACAATCCAATATGTCTCGCCGTTCATTAGCATCTTGCTGCCAAAAATAACGGGGCGAACTACCTTAACGAAATCATTATAGTAGCGACCAATTGTGACCAATGCTGTAGACACAATGGACGCATCGACAATGCTGAGCAAAAGTCCCATGCATAGACTAGTCACGTTCCTGTCACAATTTCGTTCTCCCGAAGCGTGCAATGCGTTGTATTTACCAGAACTCCACGAGAACTAAACGTGTTCCATGCAGTCTTTTGGGTTCAGGCGGTCGAGAAGTCTCATTCAAGGCCTCATTGCTAGATGGTGATCCAGACGTTTCATCCTTCTCATCAGCGGTGGACGCGGTGGATGGCGGCTGCTCAGCATCTTCCAGCCCTAAACTGGTGGCTTGGGATGTCTTGATTTGCTGGACTTAGCTTACTGACCTTCCACGTTGTACTGTCGTTACTCACATGGTCTCGCTGTATGTCCTTCTCCTGAACAGGTCCAGACATGTTGGAAGCACGATGAGTAGGGTTCAAGATGAAGCTCGAATGCGTAGCGTCTTCCCTTAGAAGCCTGTGCTCCTCGAAGATTTTCTGCTCTCAGTCATTGCCCGGGATCTTGATTGCCTAGTACCTTGGTACGCGTACGCAGTACTCAGGGGACGGAGGACTCCGATTGTTGGAGATCACTGATTGGCGTGGGGCTGATTGACGAGCAGGGAGCCACCGATACAACAAGCCGGATGCGGTAAGGAGATTCTGGGGGCTCATGCTTCTTCTTCGAAATGGGATTGCGGCATGTGGACGCGTGGTGGGACATGGTGAAGCGTAAACTGAATTTGTCACTACGCCCCAATGCTCCGATCTACATAGCGAATTATGATCAGTTGCGCGAAGCAGAGACAAGGTGTTGCGATACACAACTCGGTCAGGTTTTGTGGATCGGCAGTGCGCAGTGCGCATACAGATGCAGATAGATAATGACTGGTTACCTTTTGGGACTAGCCTCATCTCCTCAGCTGTTCGCGACATCCCGATGGCTTGGTGTCTCCCCCACCGTGGGAAAGCTTGCCTCGCATAACTCCACCTCGACGCTTCAGCCTTCTTCACTCTTAGCGAGGCCGAGCCCAAAGAGGCATCCTACGAAGCGCTTCTGGCATAGCCTGGACGATGCTGTGTGATGTCGCTTGAATTGCATGGACGGCGCAGTGTGATGTCGCTTGAACTACATGGACGCTCCCCACTGAAGCAGAGTATGAGGAACCTGTCTGATGCACAGTCCCCACTCTCTCTGCTTTCCCAGCATGATAATTGGGCCGCTCTTCTCCGCATAGCTTTTCTTCAGCAGGCAGAGCAAGCCTCCGGCCGCCTAAAAGCTACTTATCTAGTCGACGCGTTCGGGCCGAGGACCACCAATCTTTTCTCGATGGGGCCTGAAATCGAATGGCAGCGTAGACGGCCCTGCATATGTCAGTTCACATTCAAGTTTTCCGATGATTGAGCCATTGAGCAAACACGCCTCCGGAGAATAATTTCTGATGTAGACGTGCTCTGCAAGCTAAAGCAGAGGCTAGATAAGGCAGCATCACTTCCTGACAATTCACGAGATTACAAGGCCTGATGCACGAAATCTGTCCGCTCGTCTGATAAGGTATCTTCCGCTTCCTGCGCACCAGGTGATAGTTGCTGCATGGCTTCTGCTTCTGCGTCTACGCCCGTCTATGCAATGCACTCATTGCCGATGAAGATGAGCGGCAATTCTGATCAGCGTCTGATCCCAGCGCTGGCTTGAGCCGTGGCAGATTTAGCATCCGTGTCCTGTTAGCCGGTAAGCTCTCATATTACTGAGGATCTTCCGTCCCGCAATTTACGCTGACACCAACTTCCCAGACCATGCAGCAAATGCCGTGAGAACGCAAGGCAAAGCGTACAAGATGACGGCACGCGGCTTGTTTACGTTGTATGAGTATCGTTCGTCAATCGTCAAGTCTTACCATATCCATCGTCAATCTTGCGAATCGGTGCCCTACCTATGCAGCTCACCTACGCCGCGCAACTTGCCGATCGCATGGATTGATGGACTACGCAAACAAAAGCCAACTGGAACGGCTCTCGATAGCTTAACCATCCATGCGAAGTGTGTTGTCACGACCGGTACTCTCCGATCTGCTTTAGACCAGCCGCCGATTTAAGGGGTCGACTAAGGCATTGAGTTTGAGGAAGCTCTACTCGTGAAATGAGAGCCAAACAAGGCTTATCTTCGGTGGGGCCGAAGCCTTCGTCGCCTGCTGGTAAGCGTCTCCTGATAATGCTGGCTATCTTGACTGTTGTGGGAAGCCCTTGTACGCCCTGCATTCCCAGAAAGAGCAGTCTCCGAACGTCGTCTATACTGCCGAAAGAGCTCTTGCGTTGTTGTGGCACAACTATCGACGTCATTTCATTGAAAATGGAACGCTGCTTCCACGCGTTACGTATGGGCTTGCGTGGACCTGCACTGATTCAAGGTGTGTCCTGCAGGTGCTTTAGGCTTCTCGAAGCAAGTATGAGCAATTAACGCTCGTTCACTATGCAGCCCCTCGCCGTGGTCGCCGCATGTAGCTCGTATCGCGGGATTTCATCACGGAACTTTACCAGGAAACCCAACATATCCCAAAATAGAACTGGCTGGGGTCGATATCTATCCGATGTCACCATCAGAGGTTGTTAGCAAGTGATCTATCATCGTCAATGCGGTGGTCATTTCTCCCGGCTATCAAGCCTAGCTTCTTTGGGAACAGGTACCCCCAGCGAACGCAGAAGCAAAGATCTACTTGCAGACCAAATGCCTGTGGCAGCCACGTACATCACGGAAGAATATAGCCAAGTACGGATTGGACCCATGAAGCCATTCTGTTGGCTGACAGGCAGAGCCTCTGCACTGCTGATCCAAAGCGATCATCCAGAATGGGCTAGAAAAATTGCTTTTGAACGCGGCAACACTTGCAAGTTGCAACGCGGTGTTCCAATTATTGTCGATCGATTAAACTTCAAGCTAACATACTCATTCGTATTTCAGCTGGGAAATATATATAATGAAGATGGTCTAAAAGTTTTACCGATAGGTAATCGCTCTTGCAAAGCCTACCAAAGGCATGGTCTCTCTTTCTTTCCCCCTTTTCTTCTGACAATAAACATAACCTTTATTCCCATCATACCCACGAGATTCATGGCCGGCAACATGAATTCCTGTGAGCAGGACAATATCATGCCCATCGCTGTTGTCGGGGTGGGCTGCCGCTTCCCCGGCGAGGCCAGATCCCCTCAAGCATTTTTTGAGATGCTGTCTAAAGGTCGTGCCGCATGGTCTGAGGTACCTAAGGATAGGTACAATATTAACCAATACTATCATCCCTACAACAACCGAGGTGGTACCACGAATTCCAAGGGGGCGCACTTTCTCACAGAGGATCCCGGTCTCTTTGACGCCCCTGTAAGGCTGCCTGTCACGATCATATACGGAGTGGGTTCGCTGACATCTAAGTAGTTCTGTAATCCGACACCAACTGCATCTTCTGACATCCTTGACGCTAACCTTTTTGAGTTTCTATCACCGCCGCTGAAGCGACAGCTCTCGATGCACAGCTCAGACTGTTGCTCGAGGTCACGTACGAATGTTTAGAAAATGGTAGGCATCTGGATGGTAAAACTACAATGATTCGCACAGTTGACATTTGCGAAGGTGGGATTTCCTTGGACAAGGTTGCGCGCAGCGAAACTTCTTGTTACGTTGGCTGTTCAAGCAAAGGTACGACTAGCTGCTCCTTTCTCTCTCCGTTTCATCTCCAAAAATCCCAGTCTCTCTCGCAAGTTTGACAGGGTGAAATATAACTTGCGTAACCACAGTCACGCTTGTTCAGATACTCGTTGTGATCTTTCTTTGCTCCACATTCTTGAGTATGTTTCAGTAACAAACTGTGAACCACAGATTATGATGCTATCCAAGCCCACGACATTGGTAAATCCGTCCATGCCCCTGGTTCATTTAATGGATGCTTATCTTAGCAAGATGACACACCTCTTTACCAAGCAATTGGGGGTGGTTATGCTATGCTCTCAAGTCGGCTCTCACATTTTTACAACCTAAATGGACCGTCCCTGACTCTAGATACGGCGTGTTCAAGTGGACTTGTTGCACTGTAAGCGAACCAAACCCGTTCAAGTATGCCATATCATGATCTGATATAACAGACAGTCATCTTGGGTGCCAGTCTATTCGGAGTGGGGAAGCCAAAATGAGTTTGATCGCTGCTTCGCAACTAATATTGGTGCCTGATATGCCAACCTCACTCTCATCGCTCCACATGCTGAGTCCAGACAGCCGATGCTACTCGCAAGTTTCCTCAATCTAGTCGAATAATACGATCCTAATCCAAAATTTAGATTTGATGACCGAGCAAACGGCTATGCACGTGGTGAAGGCGTTTGCGTCATGGCTTTGAAACCGTTAGATGATGCACTTCGCGACGGTGACACCATTCGCGCTATAGTTAGAGGAAGCGGTATTAATCAAGATGGTAATGACGGCTTTTAAAACTTGGCCCTGTCTTCAGTACTTTCGCTCACTTATGTGCAGGCAAAACCCCGGGGATCACTGTACCGAATTCCGATGCCCAAGCGTCAATGATCCGCTCAGTGTACGAGAAAGCTGGTCTGGAATACGCTCAAACTCAATACTTCGAAGCACACGGAACCGGAACGCCTGTTGGTGATCCGCTAGAACTCAGCGCTTTGGGTAATACTTTTGGTAAAGCTCAGAGGGAGGTCGGGCAGCCACTATATGTAGGATCGGTCAAGACCAATATCGGCCACCTGGAAGGTTGTGCTGGTCTTGCAGGCCTCTTGAAAACCATCCTTTGCTTGGAGAACGGGGTTATTGTCCCAAGTCTGAACTTCAAGAATCCCAATCCAAAGTTGCGATTAGATGAGTGGGGACTCAAAATTCCTACAAAAACGATACCTTGGCCTACTACAGGTTTGCGTCGCGCCTCAGTCAACTCCTTCGGTTACGGCGGAACAAACGGTGTGTAAATTGACTCCGACTATCGCTGATGTTGTCTAACCATCTACAGCCCATGCTATAATAGACGATGCTTATCACTACCTGAAGCAGAGGGGACTGACTGGTAACACTGCCACCATTCCGTCACCGTCACTTTTGGACGAGGACGCCGACTCTGGTCACGGCACCATGACCAACAGCCCAGTGAGCGAACGTAGTGAATCCCCAAGATGTTTGCCATCAGAATTGGAAAAACATCCAAGACTCTTTGTTTTGTCCTCGCCTGAACAAAATAGTTTACAACGCATGGCCGACGCCCTTGTAAACTACGTCAAGGAAAGGACCGCAGCAGCTCCGTCTGCATCGGATGATTTACTTTCCAATTTAGCCTTTACACTCGACACTAGAAGGAGCGTTTTCCAATGGAGAGCCACATTTGTTGCATCTTCTGTGGAAGATCTGACAGCGTCGTTGACCCAGAGAGTTAGAAGCGGTCGAGCTGGGAAAATTCCAAAGATCGCATTCGTCTTTACAGGCCAAGGGGCACAATGGCACGCTATGGGACGAGAATTGCTCATTTACGACGTCTACGCTCAAACATTGAGAGAGGCTGACGAACATCTGAAGAATTTGGGGGCTGATTGGAGTGTTTGGGAAGAGTTGACAGCCTTGACGGAAGAATCACGCATCAACAAACCCAAATTTTCCCAACCACTTTGCGCCATCTTGCAAATCGGTCTTGTCAGACTCCTGGCAAGTTGGGGAGTGACAGCTGCGGCTGTCGTTGGGCACTCTAGCGGCGAGATTGGTAAGTGATTGAAGACCAGTTGGCTATTGGTCAATTTGCTGACTTTATTGTCAGCTGCGGCATATGCTGCAGGGGCTCTGTCTGCTCAGGACTGCTGGAAAATTGCTTATCACAGAGGCCGACTGTCACAAGCCATCAAAACGATCAAACCTGAGCTCGACGGCGCCATGATGGCTGTCGGCCTTTCCGAGGAAGATACAAAGAAATATCTCGCAAAGTTGGCACCATCGGAAGTGGCTATAGTAGCTTGTATCAACAGTCCATCGAATGTGACCGTTTCTGGCGACTCTCTCGCCTTGGATAAACTCGAAGGGCTGCTTAAATTGGATGATGTTTTTGCGCGGCGGTTAAAGGTCGAAAATGCCTACCACAGCCCCCATATGGAGATCATTTCTGATGAATATCGTTCTTCAATTGACGATATCTCGGTATTGTCTCCCAAGTCAGCACCCTTGATGTTCTCCTCCGTTACTGGATCCCAAATTAAAGCCTCGGAATTGAATGCATCTTATTGGGTCCGCAACATGGTCTCTCCCGTACAATTCGTCCAGGCTACGCAGGCAATTATTCCCGAAGGCTCAAAAGGTGGTGGCCGTCGTCGTCGGGGCGGTCTATCCATCGATACCTTACTAGAAGTTGGGCCTCATAGTGCACTCCAAGGTCCGCTGAAACAAATACTGACCGCGAACGGAAGAGCGGAGGAGGTTTCGTACCACTCTCTATTACTCCGCAATCAAGATGCGGCGAACACATCTTTGGAAACGATTGGGGCCCTTTGGACGAAGGGGCAGCAGCTCGATTTCCTTCGTGTAAATTCTCTCGATGAAAGAACCCTTCCTGGAGTCGCTCTGGTTGACTTGCCAACTTATTCATGGAAGTAAGTCGTCCTCAAGCCCCAGACACGCTTGATATCCCAGGAATGCTGACGTGTGAAGCCATACCCACAAATTCTGGCATGAGTCTGACACGATGAAGACCCATCGTTTCCGAAGCATTCCACGACTTGATCTTGTCGGAAAACCTGCAGAGGACTTTAATCCACTTGAGCCTCGGTGGACGAACATCCTCAAGCTTCACGAGCTTCCTTGGATGAGTCAGCATCAAATTCAAGGCGCCATCCTCTATCCAGCGGCGGGCATGGTCTGCGCTGTTCTTGAAGCCGGTAAGCAGCTGGCTGAAGAAGGCAAGAAGCTCAAAGCCTTTGAATTACGAGATATTGTCATTGGCCATGCCTTGATGATCCCGTCCAACGACGAAGGTGTCTCAATGGAGCTGCACATGAAGCCTCGGAAATTGGGGACCAAAAGCACTGATTCCTATTGGTGGGAATTCACAGTATATTCTCGCCCAAAGGGTGGTCAGTATGTTGAGCATTGCTCGGGGCTTATGCAAATCCAATATGAAGCAAACGCTACTGAGCCCGAGAGCACAGAAGAAGCTTTGTACCAATGGGAAGCTTACCAACAGGAATACGCGGAGTGTCAGCGTTTGTGTAAAGATTTCATAAAGCCCGAGGACTTCTATTCCAAATGGGATGCTCGAGGTCTTAATTACGGTGAGACCTTTGGAAATTCAATTTCTGAGACTCAAGGCTCATAGTGCACAGGACCCCTGTTCCGACCAATCACGGAGATTTACAATACTGATGGCATTGGATGTTGCTCTCTAGAAATACCGGACACTAAGTCTGTCATGCCACATGAATACGAGTATGATCACCTCCTGCACCCAACAACACTCGATGCTGTGTTTCAAAGTTTCTTCACCTCTGCGACGGGTTGTACACAAGCTATGGTTCCTACATCAATAGACTCCATCTTTATATCTGCGGATCTCCCCAAGGGCGCGGGCGCCAAGTTCCGTGGCTTTACAAAAACGGTTCGCAAAGGTTTCCGCCACTTTGCAGGACCAGTCGTTATGAGCGATGAGAGCTGGAATCACCCAAAAATAGTCATCAAGGGATTCTTGGGCACGGAATTGGGGGCATCCTCGAACGAGTCAGACTCCACACAGGATTCTTCGGTAAATATCAGGAAATTATGCTCTATAATGTCGTGGAGAGAAGACGTGGATCACTTGACTCAAAAGGATGCAGAAACAGTCCTCCGTCCGAGCCGAAAAGATGCACACGTATCCAAGGAAGCTGTCGCAGATTACGAAAAAGCGGCTCGAATCTACATGGTGAAAGCTTTGTCTAGCCTTGATCCTGCCACGGAATCCACAATGGCTCCTCATCTTGTTCATTTTGTGCAATGGATGCGTCGCCGTGTCGAGCTCACGAACAGTGCATCTACGGACCTTGGCACTGAAGACAATACTACGTTCTTGAAGGAGATCACGACTCAGGGCGTCGACGGCCGCCTCCTTGCTACTATTGGTGAAAGTCTCGGAAGCATTCTCGACGGTAGCATTTCCTCCGAGTCAGTCATCACGAAAGAGAACATGTTTTCCAAACACCGTACCGATAGTGCTGGGCTACGAGATGCCAATCAAGCTATGATGAGATGGTTGGATTTGCAGGCACACAAACGGCCAGGTCTGGATTACCTTGAACTTGGAGCTGACGAAGGCTCGATCTCATTGCAAGCTCTCGAAATCCTAGGCGGGAAGAAAATCCCCAGGTTCAACCAATACACCTTCACCGATTGTGATCCTGGCCATTTCGAAGCTGCTCAAAAGACCCTCAAACCATGGCAAGATCGACTTCAATTCAAGAAGCTAGATGTTGATCAGGATCCTTCAGATCAAGGCTTCCAGAAAGAATCCTTTGATGTGATCATTGCTGGGAACGTAAGTATCACTCCAGTGTAGCATGTGCCACAACAAATCTGACGCACAAGATAGGTACTCCACGAGACCAAAAACATCGCCAAAGCGTTGTCTCATTGTCATTGGCTTCTTAGAGAAGGTGGCAAACTAGTGTTTACGGAGTTTACAGAATCTTCAGACCGTGTTGGCCTAATCATGGGTATCCGACCCTCTTGGTGGTTGGCTGAAGACGGCCGTGTTGGACAGCCAATGATCAATGAGACTGAATGGAAACGCCACCTCACATCAGGATTCAGTGGTCTAGATCTTGCTATTCACAATGATGACGACCTTCGCAGCTATTGTGCATCATTTATGGTCACTACGAAACCATCAACTCCAAGAAAATTACCATTCACAAATGTGGTTGTTCTTAATGCCACAGGCTCGTCAGCGGAGAGTCGTCAGCTTTCCGACAGCGTTATCAGTAAGCTTAAAAAATTAGGGTTAGAGGTTGAAAGCACTACCTTAAAAGAAGCCGCTACTCCCAATGTTGGTGGCAAAGTCTTGGTTTCCGGCAAAGCTGTTGTGTCTTTACTCGAGGTTGAAAGGCCGTTGATAGCCGATATTTCAAAGGAAGATTTCGGAGATGTCAAGAAGGTACTCCAGAATTGCAAGAGCGGACTTTGGGTGTCCCGAGCTGGTATCCAAGTGGACGCTTCTAGCGACCCTATGTTTTGTGCTACTAATGGACTCCTACGGACGATTAGAACCGAGAAGCCCGATAGCCCAGTATTTCAGCTCGACCTGTCAACCAAAGCACGGATCTCAAGTTCACACACGGCTGACCTAATTGTGCGAAACTTCAAATCAGAGAGCGAGGCAGAGTCTCCTTACTTCGAGAGCGAGGTCTGTGAGCGTCACGGTCATCTTTACATCCCTAGACTTTACGATGAGAAACCCATGAATCATGCTTTGCACTTACAGGGCCGTCAACCTTCTCCAGAACCGCAGTCTCTTGTGCAGCCTGGTCGCCCTCTCAGGCTCACTATTGGTACTCCTGGCATGTTAGACACTATTCATTTTATCGATGATCAGGAGCCGTTGGCAATCCTGGGCGAAAGTGACGTCGAAATTGAGGTCAAAGCTAATGGTGTGAATTTCATGTAAGACAGTCACAGTGCTGAAGTTGACGCTTCATTTAACTTACATCGAATTAGGGATGTTATGGTCAGCATGGGTCTCATTCCTGATACAGTGCTCGGTTTGGACGCCGCTGGGATCATCAAAAGAACTGGAGCCGGAGTTACTCTACTCAAGCCCGGTGATCGAGTCGCAACCTTCTTCGTAGGCGCATATGCTAGCCTCATTCACACCCACGAAAGTCTTGTAAATAAACTTCCAGACCACATGAGCTTGGAGGAAGGAGCCTCCATACCTACAGTGTACGGCACAGCCTATCAGAGTCTCATTGAGATTGGCCGTCTCTCGCGTGGTGAATCTATCTTGATCCACAGCGCGGCTGGTGGTAAGTAGAGCTTTATTACTGGATCTAAAGTTCTTAAGCTAAATAACGTTACAGGCTTAGGACAGGCTGCCATCCAGTTGGCAAGACACATCGGTGCTGATATCTTTGTTACTGTCGGCAGTGCGGAAAAGCGCCGCCTAATTATGGACGAATACCAGATTCCAGAAGATCACATCTTCAACTCGCGAGACACAGCATTTGCCAAAGGCATTCTGCGCATGACTAACGGCAGAGGTGTCGATGTCGTGCTCAATTCCTTGGCCGGTGAGGCACTCCGAAAGACTTGGGAGTGCATTGCCATGTTTGGTCGATTCATCGAAGTCGGCAAGAAGGACATCTTGGCTAATAGTGGCTTGGATATGATGCCCTTCCTTCGGAATGCAACTTTTGCAAGTGTCAATCTCGAGGTTCGAACATCCTTTACCTACATTTGTCTCCAGAAGGCTGATATATTTGCACAGCACATGTACCGTCATAATTCACCGATGATGGCGCGCGTACTCAAGCACAGCTTTGACCTAGTAAAAGATGGAACTGTCGGCCTCATTAAGCCAATCACTGTCTACAAATACTCGGAGATAGAGAAGGCATTCCGTTTGATGCAACAAGGCAGGCACACTGGCAAAATTGTGCTCAAAGTTGATCCACAGGATTTAGTACCAGTCATTCCACGCAATCCTCACCCGCTAACTTTAGACGCAAATGCAACTTACGTCCTTGTTGGTGGCCTTGGCGGTATTGGTCGTGCCCTCGCCGAGTATCTCGCTAAGAATGGAGCCAAGCATATCGCCTTCATCTCTCGGTCTGGAGATGCAAAGCCCGAAGCCAAGAAGACGCTCGCCAACCTCCAAGGCCTAGGCGCCCACCCAGTCCCGTTTGCGTGCGATATTACGGATTACGAATCACTGAAAGCTGTCGTACAGCGCATTTCATCCGAATGTCCTCCTATAAAAGGAGTAGTCCAAGGCGCCATGGTCCTTAACGACATTTACTTTGAAGAAATGGAGTACGAACCTTGGGCGGCGACAACGCAACCGAAAATCCAAGGCTCATGGAATCTACACAACCTCATGCCCAAGGATCTTGACTTCTTCATCATGCTAGCTTCTATTTCCGGCATCGTTGGGAACGGATCTCAAAGCAACTATGCTGCCGGCAATACCTTCCAAGACGGTCTGGCCCACTGGCGGCGGGCACAAGGCCTTGCTGCCTGTTCCTTGGATCTGACGATGATGGCAGGCGTCGGTTGGGTTGCGGAGAACGTCGAGGTCGCCGAGGATTTCAAGGCGGACTTCATGCGCCTGGCCATGGGACCGGAAGAGCTGTACCGTGTGTTCGAATCCGCCGTGACTGGCTACCAAGAGGGTGATCATCGTATGCCACCGCAGCTGATCACAGGTGCCATTACCGGCGGTATTGGACAGCAGATGGAGCACTTCAAGACCGGTTCTAACTTCGAGGATGCCAGATTCTCATACCTCGCTCGGCTCGATGTGCAAGGTGTCCTGACAGACGCCGCGGTTGCCACTGGAGAGGTCCGCAGCCAGTTAAAAGTCGTCACATCGCTGGCGCAGGCAGGCGAGCTCGCAGAAACTGCTCTTGCGGCTAAATTGGGCAAGTCGCTTAATATGGCTGCCGAGGACCTTGATACTACGAAGCCTGCGCACAGCTACGGTGTTGACTCGCTTATGGCGATTGAAATCCGGAACGTAAGTTTAATATCTTTATCACTACACTCAATGGCTACTTACATCTGTTTGGCTGGAGACCATATATGGCTAACTGGATGTATTGTTCTAGTGGATATTCAAAGAGCTGAAGAGTCAGGTCAGCGTCTTCGATATTTTAAGCGCCGTTCCGATGCAGCAGCTTGCTCTCAAGATTGCAGAGAAGAGCTCACTCGTTCCACAAGAGGTTGTTAAAGCGGGACCTTAACAACGGTGGTAGGAACGGTATACTTAAGTATTTATGGCTCGGATCTCCGGCTTCGGGTTGTGGTGTTGGTAGATTTGTGATATTAATGTGTGGAATTTTCTGTTCGACAGGCTACACACCCTCCTTTGACTTCGTTCGTATTGAACCTTGGTAGAAGGCGACTATTAGCATAATGTGTTTTCCTTAATATGTTTGCGTGAAAGACCTCGTCGATTAATGATGACACTATGCGCTCTCGAGCACTCTGCGGCATCAAAACCCACGTCTCAATCGCCTTGAGACCTGCCCAAACCATGATCATTCGTATCATATCACATTGCCCGGAAAGCATCACAAATCCACTTAGGCTCGCTATAGAGTCTTTCACCTTCATCCCCATCTCAATACCCGTCCGGACCCTTTTCAGCCCAAGAAACTAAATTGGCGCGCATCCTAAGTCGTTAGCACTATCTGCTCTTTCGGCTGCTTTTACGACTTAATCCTAAACCCTAACTCGATAGCCAATGGAGCAATCAGGCCATGGTTGATCATTGCAACTTGGCACGTAGATCGTAGGTCCAGGGAAGACATTTGAATGGAGCGGCCGACGTTTGGCAAATCGGGTAGGGGGAAAGCCAAGCATCCTCGAGCTTTGTAGGCGATATGTTCTTGCCGATCAGACGAGAAAGCCCTCCAACCAGATCGCCTTGCTTGACGTCATTGAGCAGCCGTAGATTCGAAAGCCGAGCAGCTGAGATACATAAATGGTTGTCCACGTCAGCGGCATGGGGGTTTTGGGCACAGATCTTGCTTTCCCATATCTCTTGGTATACTTGTCACATGTAGAGATAAGCTGGTCGCGGCTCCCCTCCCCCACACTCCCCGGAAGCAATATTGTGTACTATCTCTTCGAGCGCTGTTGTTGACATAGAAGGCTTGACTATCGTGCTGCTTTCTTTACAACCTGTTCATCAGATTAGAGTCGGCATCCGAGTCTCGTACACTTGTAATAGCATACTTACCGGGCAGTCACAATATGAGATTCCTCTGTCTGCACGGGTACGCCTTTTGCTCCTCACCCTACCCACCTCCCTTTCTCTTTTTTTCCTTCTTCCTTCCCACCCCTGTAGCGACACTCTTTCTCATTCCCGGTGTCTATCGTCCTCATAAGCTCTCACATGGTTGACGCACTCATGAACGTAACAGCAAGGGCACCAGCGCCCTAATTCTCGAGGCCCAGACTGCTGGTTTCCGCGCCCTCCTGCCTGAGCACTATGAGTACCGCTTCTTCGATGGCGAGGAGGACTTTGATAGCTATCCAGCTATCTCGAGCGTTTTCCCGGGGCCGTATTTTTGCTATTACAAAGATAATAGCATGAGAAGCGTGAAGGCGGCACATGAGTATATCGGGGAGATACTTGAGGATGAAGGTGATGCCTTTCTTGCTTATTTATATTACTGTCATTTTTTCCATCACAGAACTGGCGAGGAGGAATGAACGGAGACTCCCATTGACAGTATTGTATAAATACGCAAAGCATTTTTTGGAGACCTGAAACAGGCTGACTGATGCGTTTCTGGATCTTGCAGGACCGTTTGATGCTGTAATAGGATTTAGTCAGGTCAGTAACTCCTTATCAGAAGATTTTGTGCGTGCTTCGCTTACTGATGGTGTTTTGGTTGCAGGGCGCAGCATTGGCTGCTTCAGGTATGAGAACAGGAACCCACAAACACTTATGCACAAAGTGCAAAGCCCCAATACTGATCGAATTATCAGTGATTCTATATCATCAAATCGAACACCCGCTCGCGCTACCCCTCTTCCGCTTCGCCGTCTTCATCTGCGGCGACCTTCCCTTCACCCGCACTCCCGAGCTTGGCGTGGATGTCACGGAGCAATATATCAAGGACGGCGTCATGCATGGGGATGTCGTGAACGAGCCGGAACAGATTGACGAGATGAAAAGATCGGCGTCCGGGCGGTCATCGCTGGAGCTCACCACAGACTCTGGATACGCGTCGGACGAGGAGGGAGCTAGTGCTCGCACCGTGAGGAGATTCGTGCCGGAGGTGGACAAGGAGAGGATTCAGATCCCGACGGCGCATATTTACGGGGCGCAGGATGTGGATTTGAAGAAGAGCCTGGCCTTGATTGAGATGTGTGATGAAGGATTGAGAGAGAAGTATATGCATCAAGGCGGCCACTATATTCCAAGAGCGGAGGATGTGCATCAGAAGATAGCGGAGGTAGTGCAGGCTGCTGCTGTAAAGAGCGAGATAATGGTGTGAATCTGCTTGGGCAAGTGGTCTTTTTGTCTGGGCGCTTAAACTTGATTTGAGGGTTCTGATCGGCCTTTCAATGCTCTGGAAGCTTTCCTGCTACATAATCAGGAAGGCGTAGATAGCTAAAATCTGCTCTGCAAATATACCTCGTCGACTGACTTTTGACTCCAAGACCCAACGAGCCAGCATCAATTGGTGTACTTACGGCGCGTCCAACAGAGCACTGAGAGCAATAGGTGAGCGTTACATTCAGATCATGGAGGGTTAGCCCAAGCCTGAGATGAAGCAGACGGTGCTCCCATGGCCTGCGAGGAGCCATCGAAAGATGAATCAATCAGACTTTCGAGCCATGACATGGCTATCGGCCTGTGGATCTGGATATAGGGCCGATGGAAGTCATGTTTTCGCCTCGCCGATCGGACCAACTTGACGGAAATTTTTCATGGGTAGTTGCGGAGAATGGTGACATCTTGTTTGTGAGGTTAAACCGCTGATAGAAGCTTCTTGTGATGGTATGAATGAAGTAGGATAGACCTCAGCTTGCCGAGGTATTTCGTTACGATTTGATCGGACTACATGGATTGGGTTAGGGATACAATGCACGCAGGCACCTCCATTTAGCGTAGAACATTTACAGACGTCACTCGCGCCCGCTGCCACAAGCTAATACACAGCATCAAAAATCCCTAACCCACCATGCCCACACAAGATTCCTCTCTCTACGGCATTCCGCGACCGAAGAAAGTTGCTACGGGTAGAGAGATCTCTTCATCCTCTTCTCTCGCCTTCTCCTCCCATCTCTCCTCTCTCATTGCCTCCTCTGCCCCTCGTAACTCCCCCAGCACCACCACAAACTCTGGCCGTTCACGCCCCAAAAAGGACTCCATCTTCACCACCCACAACAAAGGCTCCCTCAAACGCGCCCATGCCGACATCTCAACCTCCTCCCCCGCCTTCGAGCAAAAGCACAGCACCACCAGCGAGACCCTCGACGCCGGCGAATGGCGGCGCGCCCAGCGCCGCATGGAGGACAAAGCGCGCCTCTACGCCGCCATGAAGCGCGGCGACGTCGAAGACTCCGACGACCGACACCTCATCGACTTCGACCGCAAGTGGGCTGAGCGTGAGGAGCAGGGTCTCGCCGCCGACGAGAACGACACCACGTCCTCCTCCGACGCGGGCGCCGATAGCGATGAGGAGAAGAAGAAGGAGGAGGAGGAGGAGGAGCTGGTGGAATACGTCGACGAGTTCGGCCGCACTCGCACCGGCACCAAGGCCGAGGCTGCGCGACAGGAACGCATGGCGCGCAGCGGCGCGGCTCACGAGACCGAGCGCGATCGCTTCACGGCGCGCCCGGCCGCGCCGGCGACTGGCGTGATCCGCGGCGATACGATTCAGGCGGCGGCGTTTGACCCGGACGAGCCGATTGCGGCGCAAATGGCGGCATTAGCTGCGAAGCGGGACCGAGAGGCGACGCCGCCGCCGGATGAGCACTACAATGCGGCGGCGGAAGTGCGGACCAAGGGGACTGGGTTCTTTCAATTTAGTCGGGATGAGGAGGAGCGGAAGGAGCAGATGGCCGGGCTGGAGGAGGAGAGGCGGGAGACGGAGAGGAAGAGGGAAGAGAGAGAGGAGAGGAGGGAGGCGAGGAAGAGGGAGGCGGAGGAGAGGAGAAAGGTGATTAGGGAGAGGAGGGGAAGAAAGCAGGCGGATGCGTTTCTAGAGAAGTTGGGAGAGGAGATGTTTGGAAAGACGGGAGATGGAGGTGGTGAGAAGCAGGGAGCGGGAAAGGAGGAGATGGTTGTGGGTAGGGATCCCGGGGGAGAGAGATGAGGGAGCAAAGTATTTGGTCTGGATTCGACTACTCGGAGTCTTGCTCTCTGATGCGTTCTCGCACTGCCATGATAGCTTTGCCCAGTAGATTCTGGCCCCAGTCCTTGCGATTGGCTTCGGCAGTATAGGCATCAAACCCCACGCCCCATATCCGGTCGGTTGGTGAAGCCTCCACGAGCTCCCGATTTCCAGTCTCTAGCAACAGACGTTTGAGTTGAGGCTGATCCAAGCAGTTTGTGAACTTCCACCAATTGCCCTCCTCAACGATGCGACTCTTGTCTAAACGGTGGAATGAGCATGCAATTTCAGAGAATAATGAAAGGAGGTCTGAGAAGAGGGCACTCGACGAAGAGGAATGTCTTCTCACGGCTTACTTTGGTCCCAAATCTCTCCATTGTAACCCTTGACTTTCCGCCCAAGTGCCTTGTGCTTCTCCGGGACGATTGTTTGCATCATCTGCCCCAAAGCTTCCTACGTTGCGTCCATAAGTCACTCGGTATGAAGTTACGAGGATTCTTGAGAAAGAAAGATCAAAACCAAAATGCGACCACCCGAATTCAAAACACGGACGCGAGAACCCTAATTACCTGGTCGTTGAACAATTTCGCCTTTTGTGTCATCATCCACATCTCCGTATGATGATACTTGATCCCGTCGTGTTGAAATGTACACTCATACCACTGTGAGAGGAACCCATACGGTTCCTCAAATTCCCGCCAGAAGAATATGGGTCCATTCTCACTCCCGCTGAGCGCAGTGGACTCTTGTGCCATTCTTGTAGATGAGTTTGACCTGGACAGATCCAAGATCGGTTCTGAAGCGTGAGATGAAGCTGAGGTACTCTCAAGCTTGTGAGCGATGGGGAACAACCGTTGGGGCACCGTTCGGTTCATACAGTCATAGACGGTTGGTTGGCGTAGATCCAAAATCGAATATATCTTAACGATTAGGACATAGGCACATGACGTTATCCCTGCAGCTTAATAGCAAAATCATTTACTTTCGTTATTCTTCTTGGGCTCGCTTAGAAAAGACTGGGTGATATCTACCATATCCGTCGTCATGACGTCTGCTTCGTTACTGTCTTCATCAACCGGAGTAAACCTCAATGATCTTCGAAAAAGGAAAAGCTACACGCCAAATTTGAAATCTTTACAAATGTTTTCATAGTATCCGAAAAAAATTGGGGAAGACCCCCGAATAGAATGCATTTCAAATTTTTTATTTATAAAATTTGTTATTCATTAGCTCTACCTAGTTTTCACTGAGGGCCTCCTCATCTTCATCTTCGGAGGATTCGTCTTCCTCCATTTCGTCCATGCGATCAGCAACAGCAACGCTAAGACTCCCATCGCTCGCCATGATATCTTTGAAGATATCTTTTTCATCACTCCTTTCCAGCGTTTTGTAATTCGACGAAATATAGTCGATCAGGAGCTCCTTCATGTCGGCGTCGAACTCGGTCTCGATAAAGCTTGTCTCTCGGAATGCTCGGGCAAGGATGAGGATGCCGAGGTGTGTATACGGTGCCAGCTTCAGAAGCTTATTCAGAACAAGACGCTGCAAAGGACCAAGCATTAGCTTTTTGGCAATGACCCAAACGAAAGCACAGTCCTGGATCCAATCTTGGCGTGTCCTCATTGAATAAGGTTGCGACTTCAGCCGCGAGCCATTATCGACCAGACGCGGTGCCCAGTCACCAAAGACTAGGTAGTCCGCGACCTTCTCAAATTCATCGGGATCGGTTTCTTGGAGCCTCACGTGAACGCCGTCACGGCTGTTCCATTCGAGCACGTTGTGAAGCGCCTTTGTGACGTATTGCGTGAAAAGACTGAATTTTTGCTGTTTACCTTCACGGCTGACAAGGATAACGATTTCGAACGGTTCTGGGCTAAAGCGCGCTTATGTTAGTTCGTTCCTATATTGTAAGCTTGGGATGTTCACTCACACTAGTTCATTGAGCAATGCTCGAGTTTCATCAAGACTTTTTGGGCTCTCGGAGGACTTAGTAGACGATCCGGGGATTTCCATAGATGGCAAAGAAAGCGTGTTGTGGATAGCTTGCTCTAATCCAAGACCACCATCCCTGGATGAACCGCCTACGTGCGGTATACAAGGTGCTCTCGCCGAAGTTTTTTTCTTCTTGCTTGGGCTCTCAGTCAGGAATGATTCCTCATCCTCTTCATCCTCATTGCCACCAATATCTTCATGGCGTCGGACATGTCTCTTCCTCGGGGTATTGGAGCCAGCTTGGATGTGTAGAGCAGATAGCGAGCTGTCTGATGCGACTGGCTTCTTTCCTTTTTTGGATCTTGTTTCCGCAATCTTGAGTTTCCGAGCCCATTCAGGAGGACCGGCATCCTGCAATCCTTCAGCTTCAGCATCCGCTTTGGCTTGGTCAACCAGCATTTTCCGCCAGTGTCCCAGGGGTTCAAGTTGCCACGCTTGCTCGAAAGCTGCAAGTATTTCTGTGTCACATGTTGGATCGGCCCGCATCTCCTCTCGTGGATCAAGCAGATCCATTAGCTGATCTTCTTGAATCCAGTGCCTGATTCATACGATGTCAGCTGGAGTCCCTAAGGCGAAGCCCCCGGGAAAAAAAAGGAGACGTACAAAGTATGGAAGCGCATCGTCAAAACTGGCATCCAGCCCACTCCGGGATCTGGAGCGACGGTGAAGTCATAGGCTGTATTGAGGTCGACAACAATGACAGGCAAAAGATGGTCATTGATAATGCACGTGCGATAGTCGCCGGGTTCAACAGATGGACGAGTAGCCTGAGAGTAGCCTGGAGTGGGAAAACACTCATCATTAGTTTCTTCGAGGGCATTATTTGCTGTGGCTGAAATCATAGGTGGCGTCATGATGGGCAGCGCTTGGCGAGACCAAGTCGTTCGTCTTGAAAACTCTAAGAAGTTGTGTCGTCGAAGACGTTCAGATGCGGAATTGCTGTATTTGGGCGTTCACGCGCTTCGATGACGAGACGGCTGGAAGAGAAAGATATTCTTAGTAGACCTCAACCTCTTTTGGAGGAGTTGCAAAACTTGACAAGTTGATGGTATGGTTGAAGAAGGAATGTGTTCTTAGGCTTGTCCGAAACCAAGAACTACGAGGTGGCCGGTTCTTGTAGGGAAAAAGTGAAGAAGTGTGCCGCGACCAGCCCGGATCTCTCGACACTTTGGTCCAGTGTAAGGCTTGTGATGAGCGGACACACAAGATTCACTTTGCGCGAAACGGAAGGAAAGTCGTCACTTAGATAATCTTGACACGAAAGAGAAATTTGCTCCAAGAATAGTGTCACAGTTTGGTGATAGACGGAAAACATTGTGATACAAGAAAACACGGTGACATGGAAAGGTAAATGATAGATTCTTAACTTTTCTGATGGCTTGTAGCGGTATCTGAAGGTTTATTCCTCTAAAAGCAGCCAGGTCAAAGTTTGATGGGAAAAGCACACAGCCATCTCCCTTCGCACCAGCCACGATCCAGGATCTTAGAATGCTCAGTTTGTGTAAGCTAAGCTGACATATAGTATGCATATCGAACTCGAAGGTAAATTATCAGCCAGGCCCGCGATACCTACATTTACAGTCCATTGGGGGGAAAAGTTGAGATGGTTAGGCAAGGTCGGGCAGGAAGAATATCTTGACCTGTTTTTGGAACAAAGCGCCAACTTTCCGCCGATGGTCAGCGTAAGCTCGAAATTGCATCTCTGGCTTCAGCGTGTCCTCCTGGTCCTCAGTCCTCGATATCACAGGTCCAGCTCTGAGAATTGACATCGCCCACTCATAAGATTTCCCGCGTCAAGACTCGCAGTTTTCAAATTCTGCTATTAGCTTCATCGGTGCCCTGTGAACCTGATTGTGGAACCGCCTCGAGCGCATATCATCTCAGAAGCTCTAGTTCTCAACCATGAACTCCCTACTAGGTCCGCTCGCCTCCGCGCCTCCTCGACAGCTTCTCGCCCAAGGCTTGAACTTCGCCCTTGTCCTTTCCACTGCATTCATGCTCTGGAAGCTCCTCTCCGTGCTTACCGACTCGCCCTCCCCCATAGTGGTGGTGCTATCCGGCAGCATGGAGCCCGCATTCCAACGAGGTGATCTACTGTTCTTATGGAATCGGTGGAAAGATACGAAAGTGGGGGAAGTAGTGGTGTACAATGTGAAGGGAAAAGATATTCCAATTGTGCATCGGGTTGTGAGACGGTTCGGCGGAGGGTGAGTGGCCCCTGTGACGCTCTCGTGATTGGGTCAAATGTAAAATCGCTCGTACTCACTGAATTGCCTCTCCCTAGACTCAAACCACTGCAGCTTCTCACAAAAGGAGACAATAATGCGGCGGACGACACGGAACTGTATGCAGCTGGTCAGGCATATCTCAATCGCGCACAGGATGTTATCGGAAGCGTGGTTGGGTATGTCCCGTTCGTGGGATATGTCACGATTCTGCTGAGCGAGTATCCGTGGCTGAAGACCGTCTTGCTTGGGATCATGGGTTTGACTGTGATTTTCCAGCGAGAATAGGTGTCTATATCGTTTTTGTCGGGGTAGCATTGGCGTTGAATGGCGTTCCGAACAGATACTCCATGCCTTCTCGAACACGTCCAGAATTCAATGGACCTTTGGAAAGAAAAATCGAATTAGCTAAAGTCAGGTTTCGGCATCGGAAGAGCTAGACTTCTCATCACGTCAGACAAACCTTGTTGAAAGACGGCAGAGTTCTACAAGCACATTATCACGCAATGGCATCGAGTCATCACAACAGGCAATGAGTCAAGCCAGTCTAGTTCGAGAAGAGGGCTATGCTCCGTGTATAGCTAGTGTACAAGTAGAGAGATGAGAAGCATGTCTCAGATATTGAAGATGCTTCAGGTATCTCTGCGATCAAGCTAAGATGAGCTAAAGAAGTCCCGCCCCGTTCGTCGAAGCGTAAGAAACATCCACGGAACAATCTCCCCGACCAAAGAGCACCAGGAGCACGACCGCACCATATCATTGAGAAAGCAAACCAAGGAAAAGAACCGGCTCGAGGTGCATGTTCACTGACGAGACATCACGAAGTAGCAGAGGAGGGCTGGGAGTTTATTCCTCGTCCTCATCCTCATCGTCGCCAGCGGCGCCCTAGGAATAACATCAGTAACCATTCGCCGAAATTGAAAAATTTGTCCAAGGACGACAGAGCTTACACTAGCGTACGCGGCTTTCTCTTCTTCGTAGCGCTTCTTGTCGGCAGCAGCTTTAGCCTCGTACGGAGCACGCTGTTTGTCGTTCAAGCCCTTCCACTTTTCTCCGAGTATCTTGCCAACTTCGCCTATTGAGCAGGAATCATCAAGTCAGTACAACGCGGGTCTAGCTATCAAGAAACGAGGTCACGATCATACGTACCAAATTTAATACCAGGATTCTCGTCACGAACTTTCTCTCGGTTCTCGTTGGCAAAGAACATGTATGCCGAGAGACCACGCTTGGGGGCAGCAGGATCTAGGCAAGTTAGCTGAGTAGTGGATCGCATAAGAGCGCATCAAGATACTTACCCTTCTTCTTCTTGCCACCGACCTTGTCAGTCTTAGCCTTGCGAGCCTTGGTTTCCTTAGGCATGATGATTTGGATGAGAATTAACTACTGGCTGCAGTTGCAGTGAATAATTAGCTGTTGCCTAATACAGTGAAAAACGCAGCGACGATGACGGCCAGAGCAGTGGAAAAAGGCGGTTTAAAAAAAATACGTGAGCTTGGATGGAATAGACGGTACTATGATGCTCGATGGCATTGTATGGTGGGGAAAATGGTCCGGATCCGCAGTGGGGGAGCGCGCAAGCCAGCGTTGCGCGCGATTTAATCCCAAACACAAAACCAAGTTGTTTTGGGGGAAATTGGACTTACCAGATGCGAATATAAAATCCGACGCGTGCTAGAAAGCGAGGCGCAGATTCAATTGCAGTGGGTTGACTAGATCAAGGTCGCGTTAGCAAGGAAAGCAAAGGGCGACGACGAGGTTGAAGTCGCTGAGCGCAAATGAAGTCAGAACGCGACGAGGAACAGGAAAGAGCATTGCGGAAGCAGGCGGAGTGATTTTGGGGGGAAAACGCGTGGGTTGTGAGTATGGGCGAAAAGCGCGTCTCGGGGAGGACTGGATAGAGGCAGGCAAAGCGCCGACTGACCGTTTGTATGGGCGTTGCTGGCAGTATGAGGGCACAGCAGGCGACTCAGTAGCAAAGGGGAGAGAATGTATGAGGGCAGTCTGGGTGGGCGCGGGCGCTGCCCGGTATTTTGGTGAGCTGCGAGCGCTCCACCTCTAGCGCCATCACTGCCGCGCACGGGACAACCAGCCAGACCACAACAACAAGACAGACGTCAGCCTGCCTGCGCAACAACACCCGCAATCCTTGGAATGCCACGCAGCGGGCAATGCCTCCTACATTCACCAGACACCCCGCGCACTTGCCTTGCAGCTTGCTTCCGAGCCTGCTCAGCGCCGGCCAATTTGCTGTTTGCATCTTCGCAGCCGCATCGGCTCGCTCACCTTGCACGTGGTGAGGCGCCACCTCATGCGACGCGCCTGGAACGAACGATAGTCACCGCGCTCATACACCCAAGGGCCTGTTTGCAAAAAGTTTTTGCAAAGAGGCCCTAGGGACTGCAACGGAGAATGTCCAGGTCCACTAATATGTATTGCCATGATGCGATTCCACATCAGAGGTAGGTACTCGACTTATGCTCGTTCCATTTCTTGCGCCTCTTGTCTTCCATCAATTCATCATTTCTAGCCTAGTCTCAGTGGTCTCCTCAACGACCACGCTAACTCAAGCAGTGGTAACAGTGCTGTTCGCTGCACGCAGTCTATAGCTTGCAAGTCCACAAGTCCATGTATCAAGCAGACTTTTCTCTGCCTCTATGAAGCATTACTGGATATATAGCATACTGATGCAACAGCGGTATATAGTTGGGAGCAGCCCGCTCAAGTCATTTCATCCTCATTATCTAGAACCAGACCTTGCAACGTTGGATTTCTTGCCCAATCAACCCCACTACCTACTATTGATCCAGCAAGCAAGCCCTTTAGGACTCGCCATTTCTGTCTCAACGGCTTGATCTCGCGCTCCAGATTCATGAGTTGACTTCGAACTTCTGGGATCTGAAACTCTTCTATAGTTCTCGGCTTAGTTTGCTGGACAAGATCCATCAGTTCCTGGGTGAGTTCTCTATTCTTCTCAACTGCAAGCATGTTGGCGCACTTTGCCTCGGAGATCTTGGTATGCATCTCGTTGAGAACGCCAGCGATCTGGCTTTGCAGCATAGAAAGGGCATCTCGAGCGACGACCAGTGGGAGTAGATTTCTGTCCCCTCTTAATACCAGAAATGCCCGAGTTACATGATATTGTACCTTTCAATAAGGGTCGCGTGGGACCCTGCATGGACAGCCTTTAGAATGGGATCAGTGATGAGTACATCCTGAATGACGCTTTTGCGAAGCATGTACGATGCTCTGGCTTCGAGAACTTCACGCTCGGCAATCCGCAATTGTTCTTGTAGCTCAATGTTGCTATAAATTGTGTCGGATACTGCGAAATTAGCAACATTTACCGTGCATGGAGTCGAAACATACGGCTGTTTCGCGTATTCAGTAGAGCTTGCTCAAGCCTAATTTCCTCTTGCTCACTATAAAGATCTAATATCTGCTGCTCGCGTGCAGGCAAACCTTGACTATCAACGTAGCACAGCTCGTCTACTGCGCGCAAAATGTCCTGCTCTGAAATTTCAGACATGTTGTCAAACCACGGAGATGGGAATCATCATCCACGCCGCAGAACGCGTTCCTGACGCCATGACGCGCTTGCGCAGTGATGTAACTACCGTGTGGCGTACCAAGGCGGTGCGATGAGCTCCAGCCACAGCACATTCTGCCGCTCGTTGCCTTGCAGGTGGATTGGATCACAGGATAACTCAGTCACCCGGCGCCTGTACATAGCTGGACTGACTCCTCTTTCTTCTTCATGCTCTGGGAAAGACTCCCTTCAGGTACGCAGAGGAGGAGCGTATGTCGCTACAGGTTCTCGCAGCCCATACGGGTGAGCGTGTCAGCGCCGACCCAACCTCTTTCCCGTCATTAGAGGCGTTCAAGAGCTGGGTCGCAAAGGCGATAGGTGTATCTACACAGGCACAGATTCTATTGACCGCGAGAGGGAAGCATATCCGTCAACTATCACTTCTCACCGAGGTTGGAAATCCTCTAAACATGCCAAATTCCGACACCGCTAATTTATAATCTTCCCCAGAAAGAGATATTTGTCTTCGACCGTGCCCTTCTTTCTCCCCCATCCGCGAACGGATCTTCAACACTTAAAGCCCCAGTCGTTGCCGTTCCTACGCCATTTTCTCCTCAAGGCCCTCCTGATACAATTACCAACCAGAATGACATCCAGTCATGGCAAAAGCTGTTCAAAGCACGGCGAGACTGGGCCTCCACCATTGTCCAGCAATGTTCGTCCATGTCCAATAGTGCGCTCAAATTCAAAGAAGATACCAACATCGTGGAAAGAGGACTCGGCGTAGCCGCCTTGAGTCTGCAGTCTCACGTTCGCAATGCCGAGAATAAGCTGGTAGAGGCAAGTGCTTATTACGAAGAGGTTATCAGAGATCAGGAACAATATGTTGATACTTGGGAGGCTGATCTTGGTCGGTTGGGTACTATCCCGGCAAAAGTCGAATTCTTGAGCCTCTTGGCCTCGAAGAACCCGTCTCAGGCCCGCCGGAGATCTTCGGGTGCAACCATTACACTGCAGAGCTTTGTGGACTCCAAAGAGATCGCAAATGCGGCTAGTATTGCGCATTCGACGAGCCGGGGGTTTGGAGACCAAGTCGAAAAAATGGAGAATTTAGTCAACACGATTCAGACAAAAAGTGCAGAGCTTTTTGCGTCTGTTGAGAAAATGCAGCAACACTCGCCGCTGGACGACAGCCAAACTTCATCCCGCTTGTTCGAAGAGGTACAGCTGATTGCGAAGAAGGTAGCCTCCGATTGCGATCATGTCAACGGCCTCGATGCATCTCCGAAGTCGGTTGCACAAGCTTCGAAAATGGCTCTCCTCCATACTCGCAACTACTTGCCAGCCCTTAAGGACCATGGAGCTGAGATGTTCGACCATGTACGCCGTGCTGTTGAGCAGAAAAATTGCGCCATGGCCGAGGCAACACATCATATGCAAACCATCACCTCTATTGAGTCGATGCTGGCTGGTGCCTACTCTCATATCTCTAAACTCAATCCGCCTTCTGAAGCTGACGATGCTTTCAACGCTCTTGGATTGGTGTCGCGCTTGCCATTCATATATGGCTCCTTGCTGATTGAGGCGGTCCGCCGTCACGAATGGGTGGACAAAATGAAGAAAGACTCGTCTGCTCTGGCAGAGGAGATGGCAGGCTATCAGGAAGAAGAAGAAAGGCGACGTAAAAAATGGTTGAAAGGTATTGGTGACCTTGTCAGCCCAGAAGCACTGAGCAGCAAAGCTTTGGGTGTCGAAATCAACTTGCAAGCAGAAGATGAAACATGGCCAAGCGTATCACGACAGGACATTCAGAACTATGTTAAGCTTCTGAACGACGTCGATGGTTCAGAAGCAGTTGTGAAAGACTTGATGCAAGCTGTACAAGAACTAGACAGACCCACGCGAAAGCAAGTCAAGCGAGCAAAGAACTTCAAAAACGGCAGCGTGCATGAGGCTGCCTTTGGTTCGACATCTCTGATGCTACGAGGCGAGGATGAAATGCGCGTTTTACGCGACACCAACTTAAAGCTTGAGGGTGAATTGAAAGGCCAAAAATCTCGAGTCCGAAAGTTGGAAGATCTGCTCCACCGTCAAAGTCAGATGAGCCGTCTATCTTCCAATGTGTCTGATTTCCAGCCACAGCACGGCCCAGTTCAAGAACCGTCTACTCCGGAGCAAATACCAGTTGCCCACTCTCCTAAACTTGCGGACAATGTCTCTAGACGATCATCGTTCTCTTCGCGACGCTTCTCTTCGAATCAGAATGCCGAGGAAAAGGCGCTTGCTCGGCGCATCGTAACACTCGAGGCTGAAATCATGGCCGAGAAGGAGCGCCGATCTGCGTTAGAGAAGGAAACCCAGCATCATAAGGATGCAGCAGAGGATCTTCGTAGCCAGACAGACAATCTCCGAATGCAGGCAAATGATGCCAACTCAACCAAGCAGGACCTGATGGAAAACATGGATGCTCAACAGCGAGAGTTTGCAGACGAGCGGCGACTGCTTGAGGATGAGCTAGGCCGCCACAAGATTCGTATCGAAGAGTTTGAGGATGAACTTGAAAGACTCTTAGGGAGTCGGGACAATGAAAAGGTTGGCACAGACAGCAGAATCCGTGTTTTAGAAGCGGAACTCAATTCTGCGAAAGAAGAAGCTGCTGAGGCCGAGTCGAAAGCTAGTGCGGACCTTTCTGCACTCCGCAGCGAGCTTGGTCACGAACGCGAAAAGTCGGCATCGCTAGTCTTGCAACTACAGCAGCTAGGAGATGAGAAGTTGGGGGTACAGAAAACATGCGATAAGCTCGAGTCGAGATTACGACAACACGATGAGCGAGAAGTAGAACAGCAGTCTTCCCTACAAGCCGCATTGTCATTTCTAGCACCTGAAGGCATTAGCAGTGGATCTCCGGCTATTACAGTTAAGACGGTTGAGGATCTGGCTCGTAGGTCCGCGGACCATGTACAAGAGCTCTCACGAGCCATTGCTGAAGCTCTCTCACATAACGAGACACTCCGCACAAACTCGGAATCCGATCGAGATAGGATCACTTCACTCAAACATCGGCTTGCAGAGAAAGAATCGGAGACGGAGAGAACACGCGAAGAGTCAGCAAAATACCAGACAAGGGCATCTTCGCTGGCAACGGAACTTGAAGATGCTCGTTCCCATTTGAATGATCTTCAGTCTAAATTCGCAGATGGAGAGACTGGATCCGAGGTCCTTCGGCAGCGGATTGCAGAGGAAGAAGCCAGAGCTATACGAGTCTCATCAGAACTCACTGAGGCCAGATCTCATATCAATAGCCTAGACGTCGCATTGACCAGTCTGCAAAGCCGCCACCAGAAGCTCAAGGATTCGGTCACTGCTAACCAAGCACGGCTTGACCAGCGCACTGCTCGTGCCAAAGAACTTGCAGATCAGCTTTGCACTCAGGATGAGCAATTGATCCGTTTGCTCCAATCCCTTGGCTTCATCGTCTCCTATCGTGATGGTAATATGTCTATCGAGCGTGTCCCTAAATCCAGCGCGTCCAGCACGCTCTCTGGAGTCATTACTCGTGCAGTATCTAACCCGCCTCCCACCTTCGACTTTCTTCCCGCCGCTGAAGCTGCCCTCATCTCCTGGCTCGACAACAAAGACCCTGACACCGAAACCTCGACCTTCCTCTCCTTCACCGAAGCCCTCTCCCGTTTCTCCCTTCCTGCCCTTTCCGAAACACTTAGCAAACGCCTCCGCGACGTCGAGCATACAGCCCGCAAATGGCAGAAGGAGGCCCGCAGCGCCCGCGATCGCGCTTCCTCTCTCGCGCACGAAGCTCACTCCAAGCTCGCGCTCAAGGACTTCAAGGAAGGCGACCTCGCCCTATTCCTACCCACTCGCAACGCCAGCCAAGGCGCCTGGGCCGCGTTCAATGTCAACGCGCCCCACTACTTCCTTCGCGAGACAGAAGCACACCGTCTGCGCCAGCGCGAGTGGCTCGTCGCCCGCATCACGCGCGTCGAGGAGCGCGTTGTTGACCTCGGCCGCACCCTTGCGCCCAACAACCCGACCGCTGCGGGAGCAGGGTCGCTGGGCGTGGGGCCCCCTGGGGCAGCCGCAGCAGCAGCCGCGCCGGACGCGCGAAGCAGCACGGGCAGCGACGCCGCAGTCTCGAGCATTGCCTCTGCCGACGACAACCCGTTCGACCTGTCCGACGGGCTGCGCTGGTACCTCATCGACGCGGCGGAGGAGAAGTCCGGCGCGCCGAGCACGCCGGGGCTGGGCAAGAGCACGGTGGCGAGCGCGCGCGTCGACGCGCAGGGGAGCAGCGTGCGGGTCGGCAAGAAGGGCGGGGCGACGGGCGGGGTGAGCGAGGCGAGCAAGACGCTGAACAAGAGTCTGGATTCGCGGCGGAGCAGCACGAATTCGCGGCGGGCGCCGAGTCTGAAGGGGGCGGGCAGCCCGAGTGAGACGACGGCGGCGCAAGAGGGCGGTGGTGTGGCCGTTGCGGCGGGGGAGGCGCCGCAGAACCCGGTGATTGCGAGGCTCAGGAGCGAGAGCCAGACGAGCACATCTGCGCCGAAACTGAGTCCGGGTTTGGGGATTTCGACGGACGAGGCTAGAGGAACTGGCGCTGGAGCGGCGGGTGTGAGTGAAGAGGTTAGGAAAGATCTACTGTGGGGGCCATGAATGCTGAGGGAGGCTGACGCTTTGTGTTTAGGGGTGGAAAGGAAAGGCGTTGGCAGGAGTGTCTACGCCTAACAGATCGGCAACGAGTTCTCCGGTCAAGGCACTGCCGTCATCTCCGTCAAGATCAAAGCAAGTTTCTCCGTCCAAATCATCGCCATCCAAATCGATGAAGGCGGAATCTCCATCGAAACCGGCAAAGGCGCGAACGGGTATTTGGGAATCATTATGGCAGTTAGATGTCAGTCTGGAGAGCGGAAAATCTAAGAAATGAAATGGATTTCTGGAATGAGTGTCCCACGCCTGGGTTCCTGTAAACTAAAGTGCTTCGCTTGTGATTCTCAGCGAGGTGTCTTCTCAGCTTCCACTTGGCTCTCAGGAGATTCGCAACTTCAACACCGCACCGGAAGGAGTCAGAAGAATCATTATGTACTGCCCACCTTACCCATCTCGAACTGCGGGGCCAGGTTGAAACGGCCCTTACCACAATAGCAATTCTTGAAAGGACAGAGATCGACTTCGATTCCGGTATATACCTTATGAGCTTGGTTGGATTAGCTCGTGGACCGTGATATTTCTTTCGACATCGACCAATGCCGCTGTTCAACCTATAACACAAGCACAACAGCGACAATTCGGCACCATCAGGCATCTCGGCGTACTCACCGCCATGAAAGGATCTCAAAATTGGGGCGTCGTGTCGCACCGGATTTCACTTGAGGTTCAGCTCTCCGCTCCACGGTCACAAATGTAACAGACTCTCCCTCAGCGGACCATTCGTATTCAGCGGAGACTTCCCAGGGCTTGTCAGCTAAATTCCACGGCAATTCTCTCTCAACACGATGCAAGGCCAGAAACTTGAGCGCCAGACGTGCGCGTCGGCCAGCGTTTTTACTGTCAAAAGAAGCGTTAGTCGGCCTAGTTTGATAACCGACCCTCAGCATCAGATCTTACCGGGCGTCATCTTGAGCCTTCGTGGCAGGGCCACTTTCTTCTGAATTCAGAAGGTTGTCTTCTGGAGTCCTTTCGCCAACCAAATATTCGATGTGGAACCGAGACACCCCATGAAACGCGCACTCCATCAGCTTTGGAAAATCGCGTAAGCTGTAATCTTGAACACTTCCCTTGAATTTAACGGACTGGGAAGTCAGGACTTGCTTCTGCTGGGGCGAAAGGAGGTTCATGAACTGTGTGAACGAAGCTGTCGAGTTTTTGACGGAGCCGTCGCCGAGTTGAGTTGGGAAGGCGAAGACGATATTGCGACTCATGACAATAGTCAGAAGTTCTACCCTCACCTGGCGACAGGTTTGAGCGAAATTGGCTACGGCATCGACTTGCTCGCCCGGGTTTGAGGTTGCGACGAAGTCGTAGATGCAGTTTCGAATTTCGCCGGAGAGGCTCAGAAAGGCGGGAGATGGAGAGCCAGACGGGCCTGGGGCTACGTTAAGAGTTGAAAGTGACATCTTGAATGTCGCTGCGGTATAGGGTTGGAGAACAAATCATGCAAGGAGAAGTGGGAAGAAGAGCATTCGATGTTGACTGGCATCCTGTAAAGAACTTGGAAATTTGGGTGCGTGTGATCGATTACCTTTTTCGTTACGTTGGGTTTGTGTTACTTTACCTTATTCGGCAGAGAAGGATGTGCGTTCAACCCAAAGTCACCAGATATCACATCTACCTTAGCGTCGCAATGAGCGTTTTTTTTTTTTTTTTTCACGAACGTTTACGGTAATTTGAGAATTTACGGCAAGTGTTCGTTTTGAAAAAGCAAGTACGGATTGTATACGGTAAACACCGTTCAGGAAGCCACTACTGTTTTAAAAATGGGGATGCTCCGCTACGGTACTGTTTGTTAGTATCCACAAAAGCATTAGTCCTTGGCAAATGGTGACAATAGAACACTTCTTTCAAATCTACCCAGTTCGAATTTCGTTGATATTGAGACAAGTCCGAAGCAAAACTTCAGCTCGAAGTTGTCCGTTACTTTGCAGATGGGAACAATTGGTGTAATGGATGGACGGCAGACAAGTCTACCTTCTATAGTGTCCCTGAAGGATATGTTAATATACAATTTACAGATGCTACTTTGTACAAGTCCCTGGGCTTAAAAATTTCCCAAGTCCGACCAAATTTGTTGCCCGCTGAGGACCAAATATATCGTTAACCTAAGTACACTTCCTTGTCGCCAATCTACTAGCAAGACACCTCCTCAGCGGTGCCAACCGCTAGACCTACACCCGAGCTGCCAAAAAGCGCACCGGCGGCACCGTCGTCTTTGCAAAGGTCGAAGTTGACATTGGCGCCATACTGATTGGCAGCCGTGAGCGAGGATTGCGAGCACAAGACGTTGCTGTCGGCAGGGCAGAGGTTGTTGACTTGGACAGTGATGGAGTTGCCCGCGTTGCTGAGTCTGTTGCCAGACGAGTCGGTCTCAGCAGTCAGCTTGTAGCAGGTGCCGCAGGCGGGGCCGGCTCCAGCGCCGGGGCCGACGCCGAAGAGGTTTTGGGAGACGGCAGCTTGGTAGGAGTTCTGGCTAAGATGTCAGTAGGAGGAACAAGAGATGGCAACGCTGTAGCGGGAATGGCCGTACGGCGGAGAAGAAGCCACAAGCAACGGTGTTGGTGTTACAGGTTCCAGAGTTTCGATCGTCTCCAGCACCGTACTCTGTGAAGGAGGCTTTGTATGTAGCGGCTTGAGCGGCGCCAAAGGCCGTGGCGAAGAGAAACAGAGTCTGAGTAAGCATTTTGACTAATGAAAGTGTGGATATAGAAAGAGTGTGGAATAGAATTAGGTGTTTCTTCAAGTATGGAGGCTTTATTTGAAAAGAAGAAGGCCTTGGCGTTTCTCAATGCTGGAATGAATGACCTTTTATAACATACCGGCCCCAGCCGGGATATACCAGGAGGTTACCCATGTGGAGATGGACATATCACATTGATTACTACTACGTAACACAGTATGAAATCGAACGCCTTGCCGCGAGAGCCATAGCGGCCGACAGCTAGTGATGTTCCACGCAGCGGCTAAAGAGCATGGCAAGTCACATCTGGACCAGGTGTTCCCCCCAAGCTACGTAGTGAAGAGATGTTCCTCCAATGGCCCTTGGCACTCTCCGGCACCTGGACTGAGCGATGAGACGAGAAGCCAGGAACTGGTCAAGGAACGCTCGAGAAATGACGGCAGGGCAGCGCAAATCGGCCGAGTAGGTCCTGTGACGAGTGTTGATCCATCCAGTGTTTGGGGCCACAAAGACAGGGTTCACAAGGGGAGAAAGTAGAAGGAGTGAAAGCTAATTGCAGCGGTGGTCGAAAGTGGAGGCGCTAACGTTTGAAAAGAATCTTCGGCACCGCGGGGCTCTTCGGCTGATCTCCCCCATTTAATAAAAAAACGGCTAAAGCTTCTACGTGCGTCTGGTTGGCGTCCGGTGGCCTGGAAGGCTAGAAGATCGAGGGAAGGACGTAGACTCAGCGCAAAGACAATCGTGCTAAACAAGTGCGATGCACAACGCTCGGCAATCTGGTCATGAGGACCACGCGTCGGCCGAGGGATCTTGGATTTAGGGCTTATAGTAATTGGCAGACTCTTTACCTTGTTCGGCCGGACAGGTAGAACGGAAAAAGCCCCATTCGCTGGGCAGAGTTGCAGACTAATACGCTATATTCTTCAAAACCCGGGGAAAAGCAGAGACCCCGCCCACTATCACCCCACGAGAGACAAGAGCGTCAAGTGATGGTGGTATTATGTGTAGCTTGAAATTCGATGTGGAAGGTCAGGTCGATGTTGAGGGTAGGAAGATGACGTGTCGTGGATGGGGATATTAAGATGAAGGGATGAATGGCATGAGTTTCTGAAGCGCCTGGATGCAAGCGGGTCGGATGGAGCCGAGACGAGAAGGGGAACCCCTGACTTGTGTCACATCCACCTCCTCCCCCTGCCCGCCTTGCTCCCTCGACCCCTTCCCTCCTCCTCTTCCCTGGCCATTGCTTCACCGATGCTCATCGATTTCTGGCTTGAGAATGACCGTGTGCACTACACGCCGTTGAGACTGCGGCAAGCACTCAGTGATGTTGCATGCGCCGCACATGCGTTGCGCAACTTTCTGGCTTCTACGCTTGGTCCAAGAAGGTACATGAAGATGACACCACCATGCAGCCAGCGGAAAAGAACCAAAAAAAATAAACAATAAGAAGGGAGATAACCATCTCCATGGATTACAATCGTGGCTGGTTAATTGCACGAGGCGGCGCTTATGTATAACTCGCCACATTATTGTCACTGACGTGTATCAGAACAGCGAACAGCGAACAACGCAGGATCATCGCCAACGTGTTCTGGAGGATGGGACTGAGCCATCTCTCCACCAGGGTCTCAGTCTCAGAGCTCCTTCACTTGATTTCTTTTTGTGGATGGCTAGAAAAGCCAGTCGAGCTCTTCCTTTGCTATAGCTCTTTCCTGGAATTTGCTTACGGTTATGATTCGGATGTTTTCTTATTCTCCGCTGATTGACACCCCGACAACGATACGTCTTTCCATCTACTTGTCTTACACAAATGACGTAATGTGATCGACCATAATCAATTATCCGCTGAAATTGCCTTTCGCCAGACCAGACGATAATAGTAAGCTCGCGCCGACGATTATCTCTTCTACTGCTTGATGAGATATCCGTTGTGCTATCTGACTGTCGAGTCTTAGTGCCATCATCTCTTACAGATTTCATCTACGCCAACCGAGCCTCTGGTGGCGCCCGTATTCTACGTCGATGCGTAACATGTCCGCAGGAAATTCCTCAATGCCCTCTCTGCCCTGATGACGAGATTTGCACAGAGTCTTCCGGGTCGTGCGATAGCTGCCCATCACTCGAATGCACAGCCATAGATCCTGGAGAGGGCATAGATGGCAGCGGCAGCACTAATACTCCAGCATCCAGTGAGACTTCCGTGGCGCATGTTCCGGCATCCTCCAACAACAGCTCTGATTCCACACAACGAGTCATTACGATCATTGCAAGCGTGGTGGGAGGATTGATTGTCTTGACGGTGCTGTCGGTCGTTATATATTGGCTTACTAGAAAGCGAAAAGATTACGATCGGGGTCTGCATCGGCGCAAGCGTGGAAGCGAGATCAAGGAGCGGCCGAGCCCAAGGAACGAGATGTCGGCTAGAGGAAGACCCGGACTGGATGCTCATCAATCGAGAACACTGTCAATTGAGCAGCATTATGATGCCTCGGACCCTAGATCTGGAAGGGCCGCAGCATGGATTTGATAAATACAAGCACCGCTTCATCTTTCGCGCGCAATGTTGTTCGTTCATTGGGTTAGAGCAGATACAAAAGTCGGCCTGAAGAGGAGCAGGCTCGAATACAGAAAGATGACTGTCTATTTACAGAACCAAATCACTCCGCGGCAGCTTCCGCAGGAAACGGGAGGTGCGCATGGTCTTGTTCGTCCATGGCCGCTGGAGTATGAGGTGGGATGTGTGCTATGCTATCCAAATCAGGGCTGCCAGCTTCGAGGTCCCAAGTCTTGGGTGGAGGCGTCCCGCCCAGCCTGATCATCTTCTTCTCGATTCGACTCTGACCCTGTTCTTGAGTGGTCTTCCAGCCACCTTCATCCCTGTCCTCCTGCTTTTGCGGCCACAGGATTTGTTTTGTCACCACGGCTCGGATCATCATGAAAAACACAAACATCCAGATTAGGAGAAGCAAGCAGGTCAGGACACACCCAAAGATGCGGATGGCCTGATTATTCAACGCCTTGGCAACTGCAAATGTGGCTGTCACCAGCGCCGTGTTTGGAAAGACGAAGCTGTACCACGTCATTGCAAAGGTCATCCGGCCGTGCGCGACACAGCTCCAATGGGCTCCGACAGACACTATGAAAAACCACAGTGCAAGGCCCCACAGCCAAACACCAACCCAGTTCCCGATGATCATGCTCACCATTCCACAGAGCTCGCCATTGCCCATGAAGTCGGGAGAGATGACCTTTGGCAGCGTCTCCGCCATGTTTACAATTGCAGAGATAGTGAACCCAGACGGCCCGACACTTATAAACATGCCGGGGCGCAGAGACTCTTTCGGCAGCTTTTGTGTCATGAGGCGGTAGATGAAGGCGGCATATATCATGAGCGTGACCATGAAGCCGATGCCCTGAATGGTAAAGCCGCCGATAAGGATGTCGAGGGCGCGATGGTTGCTAACTTTTGATGCAAGGACGCCAGCGTGAGGACCCACCACGAGTAGTGGATAAGCTGGAAAAATCCAGATGGGTGTCATTTGGGAGATGGTAAAAGTCTGGGTTGACCATCTTGTCGCACGCCAAGGTTAGAAGAAGCTCCGAATGGATGTCATACAACGATCAACATACAAGATCAGATATATTCCTGCAGAAAAGCAGATTGCTAATGCACAAAAGATCCAGAATAGGATGTCCATGGTCTGATGAAGCCATTCTCCCGTTTTATGCCCAGTCAAGCCGTACTCCGACATATTGATGAGAATCGTACCTATACTGATCACGAATGCTGGTATGAATAAAGACTCCGTCGGATGGAGGAAGGAGGCACGAAATGTAGAAGGAAAGTACCAGAATCGAAAAGATATCATAACACAATTGAAGATGAACAGGATCAGGTTCAGAAAGAAAAATAAGAGGCCAATGGTGTATAAGCCGTGAAAGCGAAATGGAACTGCGACTTTATGTCAATACAACTTTCCATTTCTACTTTTTCCTCAGCAACTGATGTCGCTTGGCAGAATGCATCTTAGTTCACAGAACTCACCGTTGTACAGGACATTGGCGATGCCACCTGTTGCCATTGTCATAGAAAACCACTACAAAGGAAAATCATATCAGCTTTGTGCGTTCTCTTCGCAGTCATTATCAGATAGGCACATCCTTGAAGTCATACCGTCCATGTAAAATGCCGTATCCTGGTTTTGAGGGCAAGATTCATCGCCTCTGGAAGTGGCTGTCCAGTTCTCGGAGGAGTTCCGGGAAACGTAGATGCTCGTAAGGGTGCCTGTGTCCCTAGCGATTCCGATTTTTCGTGGTTTTCGCCACGACGATCAGCGGACTGGGTGTGCCTAGTGGGAAAGAGGTTTATTGCTGCTGGCACTACATGGCCAGTAGTGCCCTCGATGTTTCGTTGCCACTGAGAATCCATCGAAACTTGCTTCTGCGCATTCACAACTGATGCAGGCACCACAAACCTGGGTCCAGATGAGGACAATCAGGAGAATGAATGCTCGAATGAATGCAATACCTGTATCAACAGCACTTGAAAAGAGTGCCGTGTCGGTGAACGACAAGGAGGGAAGGAGCAAGACATGACGTCTTGCAGCAGTTTGGCCAGATCCTTATCGACACTGTCCACACGTTTTCGTGTTATTAATATGGGAAACCTGGCTACAAGACACGCGGCGTGGGAGCGACAAGTCATGGCGTGTCATTTTCGATGACGGACTTGCGGAGTCGCTGAGAACCGGAAGAGGACAAAGCCACACGCTAGTGTCGATCCGGCCTAATGTGGCGCAAACACCGTGCATGTGGCTTGACCCTTCGTGTTTACCTCGTCGCTCTTTCTCTCCAGCAAAATCGCCAAACAATCCTTGTAGTAGACATGTGCTCAGCATCATTTTGCACAGAGCAGAGCTGAGACCGAATGGCAATGGATCCACCCCCTCCCCCAGTACGGACATCAGGCATACCTAGATTGTCTCGTCTCCCTGTCCCAAAGTCGTCTCGCCCTATTGCTGCTGAATCGCAGAATCGCACTGCGAGAAAGCCATTGTTATCTTCTTTGAGAGGGGGCGAAGCTCAGTCGTATGGCTCGACAGGATTGGGCACTCCCGATTATCGCTCCTCAGGAAAAACGGCGAAGTCTAGAGCGCAATTAGCAGGCAACAGCAACTCCAGTAGTTCACTTCGAACTAATAACAATGCACCAAATCAAACCTTGATGCGCGAAGATGTTCCTGGACCTTCCTACTCTACGAACTCAACTGAGCATAGTTCCTCCATTGAGCCAAATAAACCAATGGAAGATGACTTGCCAGAAGCAAGCTTAGCTGCAACACCAAAGGCTCGGCACCCCCGGCCATCGCTTTCGGACAGAACCATGGAAACGCTTTCCAGGCTACCACCCACTCCCGCAACTTCAAGACGACGATCAGGCTTCTTTCTCCCAACAAGTCCTCCAGAGTCTTTATCACGCCCAACTTCATCTCTGGGTTACAAGCGACCCGAGTCGTCTTTGAGCAGCCGAAGGCCAAGCACAAGGGATGCTGTGCCTTCTGTTCCCAAGCCGGGGTCGCCTACCAGAAGAACGACTGCGTCAGCCCGGTACACTAAGTCCTGCACTTTAGCAACTCCATCAAAAAGGAGCGTGAGTGCCGCAGAAGCGGGGTCGTCACCAAACACCAAGGCAGTCGTAATGACGAGCGGGAAACCCGTCAAATTATTGCGACCAACTGGAAGCAAAAGCGCGCAGGGGCAAGCGAGGGCAAAAATCGCCGGAAACAACACGATCGCAGCGCGATCACCAAAGCCCAAACCCGCCCTGGCTGACGTTTTCGATGACAAGAGCTCTCCGGAAGCTCAGTCAAAGACCGCGTCACCAAAGGGATCGGCAGCCTTCCGAGAGCAGATAGCAAAAGCGAAGGCCGCTCGACGCGTTGAATCCCTCAAGACCGAAGCCGCTCCGATAGATGGTCGAAATGGCTTTGATATACATGAAGATCCTTTCAATCAGCTTCCATCCAATAACGAACAAGTACTGAAGAAACGCATCGACATCGGGCGTCATGAAGGACGTCTCAACCTTGCTGCGATGGGGTTACGAGCAGTGCCAGATGCAGTGATGTCAATGTACGACTTTGATCCGGATGCCGGTGTTGCATGGAGCGAGGCTGTTGACTTGACCCGATTTATTGCCGCTGATAATGAGATCGAGATGCTTTCCGAGTCAGTCTTCCCAGACTTCGGTCTCGAGGATATCACAGAGGATGAGGACAGCAAAAGACTCCTCTTTGGCGGGCTCGAGTTACTCGATATGCACGGCAATAAATTGCATTCAATACCATGCGGATTAAGGAGACTCGAAAGACTATCTGTATTAAATCTCTCGCACAACAGGCTCGAATCAAATGCTTTTGACGTGATCTCGCAGATCCGAAGCCTTCGTGAACTCAAATTATCACACAATGGCTTCGAGGGCACTCTTCCATCCCAGATTAGTCAATTGGTAAACCTGGAGGTGCTCGAATTGCAAAGCAACAGATTTGCAGCCTTGTCAGACAGCCTCCAAGAATTAACCCACCTTCGCGTCTTGAATGTAACCGATAACCAACTAAAGGAGATACACCTAGAATCGGTTGCCCGTATTCCCCTCGTGGAGCTTTCTCTAAGCAGGAATAAGCTAGAAGGGGCATTATTCCCTTCTGATATCACCTCGATGTCCAAATTGCAGAAGCTGGATGTTTCGAACAACGGTCTCAGTTCATTGGACTCTGGAGAATTATCGCTACCCTCATTGCAAACGCTGAATATATCGAACAATCGCATCACCACTCTACCCGATATCTCAGCATGGACGGAGCTGCTGTCTCTTTTTGCAGAAGACAACAGATTATCAAGCCTACCTGAAGGGCTTACAGAGCTGACGAAAGTCAAGATTGTAGATTTGACTGCCAACGACCTCCGCCATTTGGATCCACGAATCGGTCTGATGGATAGTCTGAGTATTTTGAAGCTTGCCGCAAATCCCATTAAGGAAAGGAAGTTTCTCACCATGGAGACCGACGACGTGAAGCAAGATCTGCGCTCGATCGTCGATCCTTTATCGCAGACAACTGAGGACATGGAGTTACCAGCAGAAATGCGCGGCGAATCAAACTCGACTGAAACTACTTCCAAAATATTAAAGCTCAAATCAGGTGGCATGCTCGATCTATCCTCGCGTTCCCTTTCTTCCCTCGAAGACGCCTTGCAATCCCTTGATTCCGCGGAGGATGTCCGCAAACTCGTCATTCATCACAACGCCTTCGCTTCAATGCCTTCTCGGCTTTCTCTTTTCACAAGCCTTCAAAATCTCGATCTCAGTAACAATAATATAATCGAGCCTTTGAATGCGCCACTTTTCCTCCCTCAACTCCAAGATCTCAATCTCTCCTTCAACAAAATTCCTTCTACCGATGCTCTCACCACCTACTTTGTCGCTCCTGACCTTCATCAGCTCAACGTATCCTCGAATCACCTCACCGGTTCTTTTGCACCTCTTCGCACATCCTTCCCATCTCTTACGCATTTCCTTGCATCCGACAACCGAATTGAAGGTCTCACCGCCGAGTCGCTCCGAGGCTTGACGGCCGTCAATCTGAGCAACAATGACATTGGCGCACTAGACCCAAAAATTGGTTTGCTGTGGGATGAAGGTTTGAAGAGTTTGGAAGTCGGCGGGAATAAGTTTCGAGTACCGGGGTGGAGGGTGCTGGAGAAGGGAACAGAGACCGTGCTAGCATGGTTGAGAGATCGCATCCCGGAAGATCCAGTCTGAACTCAGAGCGTATTGGATGACATTAGCATACCAATGAGTTCACTGCTAACTGCGGCGACAAGCGGTTTCTTCGTGCCAGAAACACAGCTCTTCACTGGTAAGAAGTGATGAGAAATTGAGTGCTGACAGCGACCCAGGATGCATGATTAGCATTTGTTCAACAGAAGAGTTCGACCTTTTTGGTAGCTTATTGGTTAATGGGGATATTAATTTCATCTACGTTTGTGGGGACCGGTAAGCGACAGCGGGATATATTATTGTTACTACATGTAATTACTGTATGCATTCGAAATGATATTACGAAATTCACCATCATTTGTGAGCGGGAACTTCAAGGCATTAGAAGCGCTGAGATCATGCTTGAACTAAGTTGGGCGTGTCCCGTTTATAGATAGACTCCCTCCTCGGTTACCAACAGAACTAACTTAAGCTGAGGTAAGAGGATATTTTCGTCATGCGCTGCTGCCTGCAGTCCATCAGGAGGCTGCATGCATTTATTCCTTAAAACTACTTCAGCCATCGCATTCAAGTCTGCAGGTCAGATTGTGTGAGTTATTTGGATTTCAAGGCATTGCAAAGCACGAGACGAATCGACCCGTCCGTTCGGCGGGATGCACCCAACCGAGGATGGACAGGGATCTCGGAGAATTAGCCAGCTTAAGCGCCAACTGACATGGCAAATGCAGCGGGCGTTCGTCCTACCGTAGAGTCCTCCTGCCGTGCAACAAAATGCCATTGCATCGCGAGAAGATGACAATCTTACGAGATGGGGTCCACGATGTGACCCAGCCAAGGACAAATAGTATTGGCGGCTCACATATCAAACGCGAGCTCTTCTAATATAGTTCATCTGGCTGGCCAGCCAATGATGGCATCCAATGCGCAATGACCCAAAGCAGTAGCACGACTGCCCATTTTTGGATAATGCGGCTCAAGTCATGGGGGAAAAAGCAAGGCGCGCCTCATTATTGCGCGAAAACGGGCCTTGGGAGACCCAGGGCGCTCTGAAAGGGAGGGCAGTACGACGAGGGGGCGCGAGCACTGGGATGACCTGGGTCTCGATGACGATCGCGTGTGTGAGGAGATTCCCTGTCGACGCGTGGGCGACGATCAGACGAAAGGGCAGCGCAGCAGCGAGTTTAGGTGCGTAAGCCGGACGACGTTGGCCCTGCACGCAGCAGGTCAGCCGGGCTGGGAAAGCATCTCTTAGGGTAGCTTTAAGTCGCCATGATGCAAACCGCCCAAGCAGGCACAAGCCGCAGCGGGAGGCCGAGCTCGACCGCGCCGAAGGGAGGCTGGAGGCGAGGGTCGAAGCTTCGGTGCTGCTTCTGCTGTCAGCGGGGAGCCCATCCCAGCGCTAGCTGGCCTGCTCTTGCGGCATGGTATCCGTTGGTGGGAGTGCCCCGCCAGTGTTTCGCAATCTGCACGCGCGCACAAGCAAATCGCGTAGCCATGTAGGGAGCCGGGGGGAAGGGGGGCCGCTGGGAAGGAAAGAAGGGCAGCGAAGCAGGCGCAGGCTGCAGCGTTTGGCAGGTTTCGGCGGCGATCGGCCAGCGCGGCGGTGGGTGGATTGGGGGGAGGGGCATCCTGGGGGTGGATGTTGGTTGCAGGCGAAGATCTTACTGAAGATCTGAGCGAAGATCAGGAGTTTCAAGAGCAGCAACCGCGCAAGAAGCTTGGGCCGCTTCCGGTAGGGGCGCCGCCTTGGAGCGAGATCGCGCCTGCGCCTAGCCCGTGATAACTTTGGGCCTTCGTCTTCTTCCATCGACTTTCGTGAACCTCGCCCCTCGACCAGTCCTTACTCTCGAAACTCTGTCCTGTCTCTCTGCTGCTGAGGTCCGCCACCACTTCTCCCCATAGCCTCCCTCCTTCTCGTGCGCCGGCCACGGCAAGCCCATTCTCCCCGTAGAGCGTACCGAGGAGCACCCCGTGCAACCGACAAGCTCTGGGAAAGCCAGATAACCCTGCGGTCCGATCGCCACTCCTTTCGCACTCCTTTCGCATCCTGTGTATAGTCATCGAAGTATCTGCGGACCTCTGTGCGGGCATTCGAGGCCATTCCCTTCCCTTTCCCTACGACGTCGTGGCCAAGTGGGTGGAGAAGCGCGACCCCCCTCGGAGGTTCATAAGCCGAGGAGTTATACGCTTCGTTTACAGCGTCTGTCCCAGATACTAGGGTACGCGCACTGCCGGAGACCTGGACTGCGTGGACAGGGGCAAGCTCCAGAGCTCTCCAAAACGTAGGTGGGGCTCCCCAGAACACTGCAGACCCTGCCTGATATCGAGCCCTTCGACGACCTCCCTCCGTTGATGGACGCTTCTTCGCAGCCGGGCTTCTGCGGCACCTGATCTGCGCCCGGAGAATCTTGAGCTGGACGAATACATCTGCCTGGCCTCTCTTGCCCTCCCGTCCCGCGACTGCCTGAGGGACCGCGCTGAACCAATGCGCTAACTCTCCACCAGCTTGGATCGAATCTGCATTATTATTACCATGACGACCGCTGCCGAACCCTTCCAAAGAGGCCCTTTTCCAGGCGGCGACCATACTCCGAGCATACAAAGGAGCATACCCATCTTGCCATCGACAACGGCGAGTCACGCGTCTCCTTCCGGAGTCGATGCTATGGACCTGACCCCTTCCCACAACTCATCCTCCTCTATGGGGCCGCCTTTATTGAGCAGTCCTAATGGCGACCGTCACGCTGACCAAAACGGCGCCGGCGGGGTGTCGGAACACGCCACAATAAATGGAAGTTCTGCGCCAGCAGTTGGGGCTGCTGCCGTGGCGCAACAGCCCAAAGTGGTGCAAACCGCATTTATACACAAGCTATACAAGTTGGTTCTACTCCTTTCCAATGGTAGAGCCCGCTTGCTGACCTTACCCTCCAGCATGCTAGAGGATCAAACGATACAGCATCTCATATCTTGGTCTAGTACAAATGAAAGCTTCGTCATGTCTCCCTCTAGCGAGTTTTCCAAAGTGTTGGCGTAAGCTTTCGACCGCATGTTCATGGGAGCGGCATCAACTGACTCAAGTAGATCATATTTCAAGCACACGAACATTTCCTCGTTTGTCCGGCAGCTGAATATGTATGGATTTCACAAGGGTATGGGAGTTAAGTTTTACCTCGCAAACACCGAATCTGACGCCTTTGATAGTTTCGGATGTTTTCCACACGGGCTCTCCCGATTCTCCGTTATGGGAATTCAAGCACGGCAACGGGAGCTTCCGGCGGGGTGATCTGATTGGCCTTCGTGAGATTAAGCGGAGGGCCTCACGACACGCTTTGATCCATCGCGAATCCTTTTCCAATGCTGGTAGCCAAAAGCAGCTGAGTGTATCTCAACCGCCGACTCCAGCCGAACCAATGCCCGATCCAATCGAGACGCGATTGGGAATGCTTGAGCACAATTTTTACGATATGCATTCCCGTCTTGCCCGAGCTGAAGAGCTGAATGCTTACTTGAGCTCAAAGTGCCAAATGTTCAGCGATTTTCTGCTTAGGTGTCACCAGTGGAGCTATGATCTCACTGGTCAGCTGATGGTCATGGTTCCCGACCCGAACAATCCTATTCATCGGGAGGTATCATCTACTCAAAGAATCATAGCCCAGCAAATGGAGGAGCTACGAACACTGGAAGAACCGCAGGAAGCATTTCTGAGCAGTCGCCCTCCTATCTTTAATGTTACTGACACCAATGCCCCGGTCTCACCGAGGCAAGTCCCTCAAGACGATTCACGGAGGCCTTCGCTCTTTAGCAATAGCTCCCGGACAGGCACTTCCTTCCGCACGCCAGTGCCACCTCACATCGTCTCCCCGCGTCGCTATGGATCTATTGGTGCTGCTTCGGGTGCATATTCGCCCACTCCGTCCCGTGGTCACCAGCATACTCCTAACACCCACCTTCCACCCCCACCTCCCCCCACTCAACATCCTCTGGCTTCCGTCTCCTCTCCGCCTACGAATCTGCCCAGACGGCACACGTCAGCTGATATCCGTCTCCACGGCTGGCAAGGACCTGGTCCTGAACAAAACCCGCCACCCCCGCTCCCACGGTCTCCATTTGCCTCAGGACACAATTCCACACAGTGGCCAAGCTCGCCACATCGACAGCCCCATAACCCAGGTGATCAAGAGCTGCGCAACGCGCTTGCGGCGTACGAAATCCCAAAGGGCCCGCGAACGCAAACTGGTTCGCAACAAACTACACCTCCAAATGAACAATCACAGGGAGAGCCGGGGTGGAATCTCCCGGGCGCACGATACCCCCAATTCAAATCGGGGGGTGTCGGGTTACTGAGCGCCGGCATTGCTCCTGATGGCAGTGCCCCACCGACGCGACGAAGCAGCATGGCCAGCAATGTACACAGTCTACTGAATCCGGCAGAAACTGCAGAAAGGGCAGAAGAGGAAGAAATTGGTCCGGAAGAGAAGAAAAGAAAGCGGGCACTGTAGAATGCGCCCTAATACACTCGTTTTCACCACTTTATAGGATGATGTAACGATGGGTATAGGACATTTAAGACCACATCTTGGTGGTCTCCAGGCTTTTTTGTTTACCAAATTACTCTGGGTTTATACCACTGGTGTTAAAAGCTTGAATGTGTCATTGGATGGGCCTGTACTATATGCATATCGTTTTTAGCCCTCCGTGCATTGTTTCTGACCTTTTTTGAGGTCGTTCCCGGCTTGGATGCATTAGCCGGATGTATGGTGTCTAATGGATGTAGGGTGGATCTAGTGTCCCCAAAGCATAGCATTCGCTCAGTTTAACGAATTGATTTTGATGATTCATGTCTCCGAGTTTCCAATTCGAGCGTCATTGCTCCGTCCATCATGATTTCACCCAATCCTTCTGGAGGTAAGATTTCAGTCATCATTCGTAACCCGACCTGAGTGCCTGCTGTAACAGCCTTGTACATCACCTGGAAGCCATTGGTCCATTCTTCAGCCTTGAACATAAAACAAGCTTCAGTGTTTGATATTGTGCCGACTTCCCCACTATAAAGAGGTGATGACACACTTTCAAGTCTATTATTTCATCAAACACCGAGGGAAGCATGACGATCCCCATCGGTACCTGCATCGGTGAAGCATCATGTCAGCATCCCGTCTCAGCAGTGACCGCTTCGGGGTCACCTTCATCCACACGCTTCAGGCGTCCATGCCAGATGCGATCGTCGCCCCCGGCAGGACTAGCAAGAAGCGGAAATGTTCTCGCGTTTGCCCGGGGGGGTAGCAGAGAGCTTGTCCAGCTCCAACACGGACGGATCAGCGCTGCAGCTCTTGAAACTCCCAGGTTGCCACGTTGTGTGGGCGTGGCGATTGGCGCCCCCAAAATCCTTCTCCTCCACCACCCCCAGCCCAGCCTAGCCCAGCCCACCAAGACCATGTGCGACCCATGTGGCAAACGAGAAACAAAAAACGGGCCGATCACGAACGCAGTGGAGTGGAGCGCGGCAAGCAATCCTGAAACACCAGTTTCAAGATGATGGTCCGCCTTTCTCCGGAGCTGACCGACCGACTGAACCGAGGAACCTAGCTAGGTACCTACCCTGAACGTTCTCTCGTCTTTGCGTTCTCGATGCGTGTCTATTCTTTGTGTGTGGGGGCGGGCCCTTGGGTTCCTTCGCTTAGAGCCAAGGAAGTTTTTTTTTGGGTGGTAGCCGACGCGCCTTCTAGCGGCGAAGCCCGAGTACGGACGTCGACGGCGATCCTTGACGTATGCGGATACGGTGACGGCTTCGGGAGAATACCCTTTTTCAGCGCGTTCTGTTGGTTGCTTTGCTGGATGCAGATTTTTTGCGTTGTTGACCTTGCTGCTTTCCCAGTGCGCAGAGTTGGGTCATCGAGTTTCGCGTTCGAGTGACCTGCCTTGGAGCTTGAGAGCAGCGAAGACGAGTCATTGGGTCTTCTAAACCCCCCGGCAACCTTTTTGGTGGGCTGCAACGGCTGCCCACGTACACATCGAGCTTGCTGTGACGTACAAAGACGAGAGGTGCTTGGCCCTGCCACCATGGTGGAGAAGGTCTACATTACGTACAACCAGGTATGTACATGAGTACTACAGACATGTTTCGCCATTGCAGCTTCGATGAACTAGCTTCATGCAACATCTTTTGCAAAATTTCGTACGTAGCTCCACATGGCTGCGCATAGAAAGCTAGCTCAAAACTTTCCAATGCCACCTCAGAGCTTCGGCTGACGAGCACGACGCCGCTGTTGCTAGGTGCACAAGCTCTGCCAGGAATCCGCAGAGCGCATCCTCAATGAATTCAAGCCCAATCTTATGATTGCCATTGGCGGCGGTGGCTATGTCCCTGCTCGGATACTACGGTACGCACGAGTCTCTCCAGTAATCTTCGTATCCAATACGAATCCTACCTGCATCCTCCAATCCCTACTGACACGCATTCTCCCCATCCGCCCAAATCTCACCTCCGTCCCCTCTCCCTCCCCTCC
>JAGFVP010000211.1:0-53233 GCA_021031095.1 Bathelium albidoporum | reverse complement strand
GGCGGCACCTGGCGCGGCACCGGCGGGGGGTGCATTTGTGATTTGGTGGGTGGTGGGGAGATGGAGGTGGCCTGGTGTGTATTTGGGGGTTTTTAGGCAGTAGAGATTTTCCATAGTGAAATCAGATGACTCTTGGAGTCTTTGCACATGCTTGATTCCTGAAGTGATTTGATTGGGGTTTCCCCGATGTGATTATGCCTGAATTGATGTAGGTGAGGGACTAGACAGCTCGAGGTGTATCCTGCTTCTATATCTGAAGCTTCTTTCTCGTCGCGTGGTGTTTTGATATCCGTGTCTCAAGCGAGACTGAGGTTTCCCGTGTTTAGTAGGCCGGGATAGGGTGGTGGATAATCGTTGTCTGACATTTGGGGTCTTTGATAGAGAGTATCTTCACCGAATCCCATTGATGATGTCGATCAGTGAATGAGTCATAAGGTTGGTTTGTGAAGCAAGTAGGTAAATCAATTAAGAGGCTCAAAAGGTCGGAGATGGAAAGATGTTTGAGGCGAAGAACGGCGTAGTATCAAACGTGCCTGAGCTGTATAGTTATTGGCTTAGCTACCTATCTGCCGGGACAGCTTTGACTGTTTCTTCTCCTTCAACGACAACTTCTAACATTCTCTGATTTGTGGTATCAGGGAGTGTCAGATGAAATATCACGCCTAAACTCTATACAGATAATATATCCGGAAATAATTTGCAGAGACCTCCAGCAAAATCTAGCTTTTCGATTAGCTATCATTTAAAACCAAAATATAAATGAACGATGAAATTTAGATTCTTGAATGAGGATCTCCTCGATCTAATTGGCTAAGAGATGCCGACATTTCTTTCGTCACCCCTAAGTGTGAGACCCGCCAGTGCGCTCGGGCTTTTGCACGCTGATTTATACAAGGTTCCATCTTGCCCAAGTACCAGGTAGATCTCGTTCGCCTTGCGGCGGGTTACCAAGACGGCCTTTTGACGTCACGATAAACATCAACCAGTCGTGGAGTCAGCAAGCACTACATTTCGTATTCATCAGGTACCAATGCAAAGTCTTCCTCACACTATTCCAGGTCCCTTCAGAACCTACCCACCTACTATTCGAGTCATTAGGCTTCCAATCAGAAAGGTGAAATGCCTTTTGGGACTCAGGCAGATCGCATATTTAACGATTCTGGCAATTTGACTGTTAGAATACAAGGATCCTCGTTGATACCTAAGAGAACAAGGCTATCCTGTCTATCTGTCTATAACAAAGGTTGGCAGAGCCGTATCCGCTACCTCGTCCGTATGTGCACCAGATATGTCCACTTCTCCGCCGTCTATATCGTACATGTCATCCTCGACACTCCCGCCTTGCTTCTCTCTGCTATCTTCAGCATCGGCCAAACTGGGACCTGGATCCATTGCTTGCCATTCGCCATCTCGAGTCCAAACTCCTGCCTTTGTATAATCAACCGCTCCACTGCCCCTCATATATGCAAATCGAAAATACTCGTTCACGTCGTCTCTCTTGCTCCACGTAAACCCATCGTCCCATCTTTGCCTCTCGTCTTGATACACCCTCCATCGCTCAACGTCATTGACCAAGACACTGATGCCATCATAGCCCGAGGGTACGTTTGGCCATGTGAAGGTTATGTTAACTCGATCATGCGGTATAATTGGGGCACTCAAGTGCGGGAGCCTTGTGCCAAGTTGTGCATCACCCCTTAATTCGGCCGGAGTCTGCAAAATGGAGTCAAACCCCCAACGCGCAATCCCATTGATGAACAGTCCCACGAGGAGTCCCTGGTATAAGAGGCTCTGCCGATTTTGAAAGCTCGTCCCAGGCAGCAGCAGGAGCGCGAGGATGTAGTGGTGGATGCGCAGGCTCATGCGAGGGATCAATACCATGATGATGAGACAGACGCCCATGAAGACGTAGAGCGCCAGGTACCGCGGCATACGACCCTCCTGTCGGAAAGACCACGCCTGGCCAAGAGCGATGAAGAAGATCGAGAGAACGATGATAACAAGCGCAGGGATAGCGCCGGGCTGCTGTCTGATGTCATGGGGCGTGAGCCGCTGAATGGGGATTCTGTCAAATGTGTAATTATTTAGAGCACCGACCCAGCATGCACCCAGCCACAGGACAGTTTTCTCGATTTGCGCGGTGAGATCGGTGAGGGAGCGCCGCACGCAATAACGGTAGACGACCGCGCCGCAGAACGCTGCAGGCAGGAAGCGACCAAGGGCGGAAGAGACAAGGTCGTAGTAATTGGACAATGAAGGTGGATCAGAGGCGAGCGCAACGTGAAAGAACATGCCAGTAAACAGCGACCAGAAAAAGACAGCTGGTGAGGTGGTAAAAAGGGAGAGCAGGGTAGTAAAAATCACGGATACAGCCAGGAGTGGCCAGCGAAGATCCCTGCATTGAGTCACAGTACCATCCAAGAAAGAAAAAGAGAGAGGAAACCATGAGTCGAAGCTGATACTCGAGATGCCATGCTGTTTCGTAGCTGGATAGTCCTTATGCTCTCCGATGAGCGATAACACGCCGCACCCACCTTCGCGGTTGGAGATGAAGCCAGCATGGATGGCAGAGCCACAGATGAACGAATCACCACGATATTTAGAGCTTGAAACAGGTTCGTCGGGATCAGACGGCCCACCAATGACCAAGGGACGATAGTTGACTTCTTGATCACCGACAGCATGAGGATTGACGATTTCGACTCGTTTACAATTGGCAGGACAGCGAAAAGCCAAGGTAGAATTTCCGAAAGGGCGACAGTTGTCGCCGTTCAGTCCGCAACCATTTCCGTTGTCCCTACAGTACGTTAAAAGGATACAATTTTGCTATACAGCATGTGTTTCATACCAATATCTAGCCGCGCAAGATATCGTAACTGGAACACCATACCCATCGATTTCAGTTGCAAATGCGGATTTGCGCAAGAACAGGGAGAAGGTCAAGAGCCAGAGAAAATAAAAGAAGAGAAGAGCTGCCGCTTTATGTCGTCGCTTAGGTAGTAGTCTGTCGAGCAGGCGGGTTGGTGCAGTTTGTACGGAGGGAAATATTGGATCAATCCTGTATATGTACGGCGGTTGAGGTCCTTTCACCCATTTGACGATGATCCGAGATGTACGGCGCACGCGCACTGGGACGCGCTTCTCCACAAAGCGATTCCATCCAGACTTCAGTCTTGTAGCGATAGTATTATCATGGTCCTCCTCCGAGTGAATGGAGAACGTGCCATCGTCGGCATCTCCTAGAAGAGCAGCACCCTCATCATGTTCTTCATTTGGATCGTCACGATAACGACCATCCAAATCAGTAACTCCGTATTCTGCGTCTTGTCTGGACGGTCGCATTATGCTTGGCGGATGGTACCGGGGGTGGTTGGTCTCGAGGATGCTGCGTCCACCACAGACCGGCTGAGTGGCGCGTGGAATATCAAAACGAACGTGGGAGAGAGAGATGTACGTGAATGCATTTACCAGGCACAGATGAAGGTAAAGAAAGGGCACGAGCTATGTATATCACAGATGCATAAGTGCGACACTCAAGGCTGGAATCGGACATCCGGCGATTCGGCGATGACGCGGATCTTGGCACGCTTGCTGTCTTGGCAGAGCTTTGGTGGGGGCACGCGGAGCAGCATCATTGGCAGTACTGCTCCCAATAAGGGCCCCACTAACGCCCAAGCCAGTAGTGAGCAGCTCTACGGCTGGTGGAGAAGCTTACTGGTGGATGGTGAACGGTGAGTGGATGGCACGGCTGTGTGAAGCGTAGGAACAACGCAGGAAGCCGGCGCGAACAATCCATGATGCTTGGATGCTTATCGGTTTCGTCCCGTCCCTATTGCTGCTGATATGCTTTCCAATCACTGTCAGCAACCGTCTTTCTTTTGCTGTGCCTCTCACGTCTTCCAGTCCTAATTTGCACTTTTCTTGGAACGACAAGCCCAACCATGGCCGACAACGACAGTGGCAGGTTGCCCGAGCCAAAAGATCTCACCCATCATCTATCTTATGTGACTCGGAACCGAGTGGCGAGTAGCATGAAACAGTTCTACCAATACTTTATGATCCCTGGTATTGGTCAGTTCGCTGGTGGTAAGCAATGCCAATCACCCTTACGGAGATGATTATGAGGCTTACCTAAAAACCCTAGGTTTACCAAACGCATATTATTTCCCTTTTGATACCCTTGAAGCCAAAAGCGCGCTTCCGAACAGGTGGAAGCCCACTCCTAACAAGCCAGTCGACCCACCTTCTGAACAGCTCGCCTCAACCTCGCTTGCTTCTAGTTCCACTACAGAAAAGCAGGAGCCTACCTCTAGCAACGTCGTCGTTCCTCACTTCTCTTCCGAAGTCGATCCATTGCGCAAGATTGATCTTGACACCGCTCTCCAATATGGGACTGCTCAAGGATACCCACCTATATACTACTTTGTTCGAGAATTCACTCGCAACCACATGCACCCGAATCATCGTTATCGAGGCGGCCCAGAAATCATACTTACGTGTGGTTCGACCGACGGATTTTCCAAGGCCTTCACGGCACTCAGCAATGAATGGAGCGCAGAACGAGACCTGATCAAGGATCGCGAGGGACTTCTGTGTGAAGAGTTTGCCTACATGAATGCTATCCAGGCTGCGAGACCAAGAGGACTAAACATAGTGCCTGTCGCAATTGATGACGAAGGAATGAAGGCGAGCGGGAAGGGTGGGTTGGAAGATGTGCTGGCAAACTGGGACTTCTCCAAGGGAAGACGGCCACATTTGCTGTACACCGTGACGTATGTCAACCCCTCTGAATGACTCCATAAAAATCTGTGAACATTTCACCAACCTCAACCAGAATTGGCCAGAACCCCACCAGCGGCGTGCTTAGCGCCCAGCGACGCCAAGAAATTTATGCGCTCTGCTCAAAATATGACATCGTCATCATTGAAGACGATCCGTACTGGTATTTACAATATCCCACCGCGAACGCTAAGAAGCGCAACTCCCCCGGATCCTCCGCCTCTTCCTCCATCGAACCAACCCGCAAATCCTCTGGCTACGCATTCCTCGACTCCCTCGTTCCCTCCTACATCTCCTTCGACACCGACGGTCGCGTCGTTCGTCTCGACACCTTCTCCAAGACCATCGCGCCCGGCTGCCGCCTCGGCTGGATCACCGCCCAGCCCGCGCTGATCGAGCGCATTCTGCGCATCACCGAGACCAGCACGCAGCAGCCGAGCGGCTTCGTGCAGGCCACCATCGCCGAGCTCGTGCTCGGCGGTGGCAGTAAAGCGGGCAACGGCACGGGCGGCGCGCGCGACGGCTCGGGATGGGGCTTCGACGGCTGGGTGCGCTGGATCGAGGGTCTGCGCGGCAACTACGAGAGGAGGATGAATACTTTTTGCTCGATTTTGGACGACGGCCAGTGGGCGGTCAAGACGGGTCGCAGGCGGAGCTTGGAGCGCGAGGAAGGCGAGGACGGGGAGTGGAGCGTGGTGGAGAAGACGCAGTTGTATTCGTTCGATTGGCCGCTGGGTGGCATGTTTGTGTGGCTCGGGCTCAACCTCGAGGCACATCCACTCTGGCGGAAGGTGCCGCCCGCTCGGCTGGCTCGCGCACAGTGGGTCTTCTGGACGACGGAGCCGTATCGGGTGCTGGTCACGCCTGGGAGTCTCTTTGCGCCCTCGGAGGAAATTAGGGAGAAGAAGAGTTGGAGATTCTTCCGTTTGTGCTTTGCTGCAATCAATGAAGATGAGCTGGCACCAACCACGCAGCGTTTTGTCGATGGGGTTCAGAGATTTTTCACCTTTAAGGATAAGGCGAAGATTGATGAGATTTTGAAGGATGACGACCCAGGATTCGGAGTACAACAGGTGATGCAGTTGGAAGTAGGTGACCACAGAACTACTGCGATGATGGCTGGGCCATGTTGAGCATTGGGTTAGGAGCCACGATGAGCGCGTTGATGATGAGATGGTCGCACGATAACAGTATTTTCTAAATCTCCCGAATGTTCTCTACATTTTTCGAATGATTCTGTCATGTAAGAGCCAATATCACCCACTACCTACATCTACATTGCAAGTTCGAACCCTAACGCGAGTCACTGGCGAAGTGCTCAATTGGATTTTCTCCCCGCTCTGGAGTGTAGAGTTGACTCAGCATGCTTAGCTAAGTGCCTAGTGACGTTAAACCTGCACTTGCGATACCGTCGCTATCGGCATTGCAGCTGCACTCTTAAATGACTCAAGGGTTTCAGTGACTCAATCGAATGGTATATGAGACCTCGAAGGTTTGGACGTTTTCTTGCTCAAGATTTCCATTCTCAAACAATCTTCTCTCGTCTCAATCGCAAGATTTCGCAGCAATTTGCATAAGTTGAAAAACAAAATGGAGGACGGCGAGTACGCGAAAACGAAGACCAATACAGTCAACAGACATGGCAAAGATTACGGTACAGCAGATCCCTTTTTCACCTTACTTCTCCATACGATTCCCATCTTTGTTGCAGAAGACAATCCTTTACACTTGAAAAAAAAGGCCAACCATTGATTACCACCATTCCTCCAGCAAAATACGACGCCGCCCTCATCCACGGTATCGTCAACTCCACCTCCGTCCTGCACGTCTCCTTCGTCCCCGACCCCTCCACTCTCGAGCCCGTCATCCTGCCCATGATCGGCCAAATGGGCTCCTACGACTCCCACTCGCCGCCCGCCTGCTACCTGCACGGCTATGTCTCGTCCCGACTCATGCGTCTCGGCGCCAGCGCCGACGCCAGCATCCCCATCTGCGTGTGCGCTACCAAGCTGGACGGGCTGGTGCTCGCGCTGACACCCAATGCGCACAGCTACAACTACCGCAGCGCGGTGCTGCACGGGCGCGCGCGCGTGCTGGACGACAGCACGGAGGAGGGCAAGCGCGAGAAGCTGTGGGCGATGGAGTTAGTGACGAACGGCGTGGTGGCGCAGCGGTGGGAGAACACGCGGGTGCCGCCGGACAAGGTGGAGTTGCAGTCGACGCGCATCTTGAAGGTCGATGTGGACAGCGCGAGTGCAAAGGTGAGGGATTTTGGCCCGAACGATGATCGCAAGGATTTGAAGCGCGAGGAGCTGCTGGATAGTGTGTGGACCGGGGTGGTTCCAGTGCAGGAAATTTTGGGGGAGCCGGTGGATGGTGCGTATAATCGCGTGAAGCAGGTGCCGGAGTATCTGAAACAGTATGTTGAGGGCAGGAATGCCGAGACCCGAGAGTATGCAGTGAAGGTGGCGAGTACTAAGGCACCGGGACGGAAAAAGAAAGAAGTGGAGTGAATTTGATGCGTATCTGGGCATTGAAACATGTTGTGACAGCATTCACAGCTCACTAAAAGTAAGGAAAGAAAAGCTTATCTGCTTGCATTTCAATTATCTTTGATTCAACAATTACAGAGACTAAAGTCCCTGGCAAAACAATCCATTCTTCTTGCAACTGTATTACCGTGCGGTAGGCACCGATCAAAACATGTTGAACATCTACTCCAAGATTGACATATTTGTCCCAGCACTGACCTACATAAAGAAGGCCGTCAACAAGGCACAAGCACCCACAACTGCGGCAGCCGCTGCATGGTGTGACTTGCTTGCATCAGACCCCGGAGCTGGCGCAGGAGAGCCACTGCCCGAAGTTCCGTTCGAAGATGATGATGATGAGTTGGGTTGAAGTACACTTAATGACTAGATCAGCTTAATTTCAACACAAAGTTTATGTGGATCCTCACCCGTTAATCACATGCACGACACCATTAGCAACCAGCACGTCAGCAATCGTAACCGTTGCTTGGTTCACCTGGACGCCTCCATTCGACAATGTGATCTTCACCGTAGCACCGTTCAAAGTTGGAACTGTCTCGCCATTCTTCAACGTGGTGCTGTACGCCACAGTCCCGTTTATGACATGGTATTCCAAAATGCTGCTCAGCTGGCTTGGGCTAAGTTTCGCAATCGTTGAATTGATTGCAGCAAAGGCCTGGTCAGTGGGTGCAAAAACAGTAATATCGGGAAGAGCATTGACAGTGTTTAGGAGATTAGTTGTGGTAAGAGCGCTGGCGAGAGTGGTGAGACCATCAGCCTGCGCGGTGGTGGTGATGTTTGCAGGAATGGTAAGCACAGAGTTGATGACGTGGATGACGCCGCCATCGAACTTGACATTCTACATCGCGGTAAGGAAAAATCCATCGTATTGCGCAGGCAACACTTACAGCCTGGGTAACGTTTGAAGTGGCCTTGTTGCCAGAGAAAAACGTGACGTTGCCGTTTGAGCTTATGCCTTCAACGACCTGGCCACCCGTAACATTCGTGTAGGACGAGTTTGTGAGAAGAGTCGGTACGAAAGCCCCAGTCGAGGGAATGGACGATGCTGGGTACGAGCCATTGATGACATGGTACTCAAGCACTGCCTGAAGAAGTCCAGCATCGCTTTGAGCCGCCTGTCCTGCAGCAGTGGCGAACAATGCATTGAACGCCTCGTTGGATGGAGCGAGAATCGTGATGTTCGATGCACCACCAAGAGTTTGCACGAGACTCGGAAACTTCTGGAGTGTCGATGTCAAGGTGGACAGGTCAGAGTTTCCCTGCAGAACAGAGGTAAGGCTCTGCGCGCCTACGCATGATGCGCTAACCAAGGAGACAGCGAGCGTCTTGAGCTGCATGATTGATGTCAAGGGAAATAAAAACACGAAGCGTGGAAGAGACTGGATGAGAGGGAAGGAGGGTATTGGGAAGGAAGGAAATCCCAAACCTTATGAACGGCCGGATGTCTTGCTTGGAAATGACATTAATCCAGGAACTTGGTTAGCTCTCGACTCCGCAAGCCAACAGAGCTTGTTGACTTGACGCCGTATACGAAAACGGGGTCCGAGATCCAGGCTACAAATGTACTCTGCAATATTACTGATTCTAATCGGAAACGCGTAAGTCTTAGCGCATATAGACACTCACAAGCGATCCAATGCCCTACAACGGGCGTAGCCGTCCAGGAACAGGTGCCATTTGCGCAAGAAATCGCGAAATTGCGGGGAAATACCCCGGCGCTGCGCCTCTGGAATGCGTTCTGGCTGGATGTTCTCATGGCTTCTAGGCCTATTTCGGTCCGTTGCGAGTTGGTCTGATCTTCGGGATGTTTCCAAACGGTGTGATGAGGTCTAGTAAGCTGGGGTGGGAAACTAAATGTACAGGGTTCGCTGACGAATCAGAGGCAACTTGACCCAACCTCAACATCGGAGTAGACAGCGCAGAAGGATCGAGGACGCCTTGAAGGCTGAGAATCGTGCGACAACCAAGGATCCTATGATGAAGAGCGTGTCTCGGTCTTGGCAAAAGCAAGTGCCGCAGCTTCTTGGGCCTTTGATATGATCAAGGATGTTGGATATCTTCTGATGCTGCGCCTTGTTGATTTCTTACTAGGCTCTTGCCCACAAGTAATATTCTGTAAAAATGGCCAGGGATATTCGGACAGATCTCGGGGACTTGTGTACTTGGGTACAGGATGTTGATTTTTGATGGCACTTAGAGGGAAAAAAAATGTCGTATAAGCCCTTTCGAGACACAAGAGAGAACTTACCTTTCGAATATGTACCTACTCCGAAGGCTCTTCACACAGCAAAACTCTCCATCATTTGCGTTCAATAAATAGGAGCTTACCTCGTAAGCAAATATTGAGCCTGTTCAACAAAATTGAAATGCGGAAGGAGACGTGTGCGCCCTGCAAAATCCCTGACTCAATTCCCCCTTCGCGGACGAGGGGCTGTAGTGATGGTAACGTGTACATTGTGGAGAAGAATTTTTGAGGATCAGCATTGATGATGCTGCCCGTACTATTCGAAACCCGGCAAAAATGGAGCAATAAACACCGATTCATACAATTCATCTCCCATCAATCGTTAGCCATTCCTGAAATAACCAGGCATCACTTTTCAATGTAATACTCCTTCGCATCCTCAAATTGTTCTGGGTCCGAATCTTCACGGAATAAACCACTCTCCACCAGACCTTCTTTAATATCAATTTCGGGATCTTTATTGATGATGCTCAAGAGCTGTGCGAAAGCATTCAGCAAGGCCTCAGATACGTCTTGCCGCTCACGTAACCGGGTTTCAAAGTCACCGATCACATAATTCTTATCGTAGCTTAGGGCGAAATGATCGACGCCAATCAAAATATCGATTGTCTCAAGGTCTCCGTAGAATGCCGCCAATTGAAGTAGATTTGGTCCATGAAGGCGAGGGCACGAGCTGTACTCCTGCCATCGATCAACAAGCAATTGGAGGACACCATGGCTATTGTGTGTTATGGCTGCGGTAAGCGGGGTCTGCGCAGTCACGGAAATTGCGTTGATCTTGGCGTTGTATTCCAGAAGTAAAGCAGCGATGTCAACATCGTCATTTACCGCCGCGTGAATCAGCGACGTACGACCTTTAGCACCACAGGATTCGGTATCTGCGCCGAAGTCAAGCAAGGTCTTGATCACGAGCGGGTCTGCACCTAATCGAATTGCAGCATTCATCGCATTACCTCTCTTAATCTTTTTCAGAATAGGGGGGTCCGGATCGGCGCCTGCCTCAAGCAGTAGACGGAGGCAGACGGGACGATTCTGTGCCGCAGCATATAATAGAGGTGAAGAGAACTGTGAGTTCAAGTGATTCGGATCGGCGCCATAGCTCAGGAGTGTCGCAACGGACCGGTCGTCGCCTCGCGCTGAAGCCCATTCAAGAGCAGTCCGACCCTTTGCGTCAGCCGTGTCAATGGCCTCCGGATGTGCCTTAATTTCTTGTTCTAAGCTGAAAGAGGATAAATCAAGAACAATCTTATGTAGCTTGGTAAAGTTCTGCTCCTCGGTGTAGTCATCCATTTTCGTGAGACAGCTGAGTGACTCTGCGGCCTCTTTTGATAGAGCACCTTGAAGCAAGAAGCCGCAGGCTTTGTTTTTTGGGTTATCGTCATGCGCTGCTACTGGCCTATAGTCAGCATCCGCTCCGGCGTTTACTAAGAATTGGCAAGTCTCGTATTGCTTCCCATATAGAGCCCATCGAAGAAGTGAGTATCCCCGAGTACTGCTCACATCCTGCGGAGAGGCAAGTCCGCGAACGAACAGATCTTTTAGTGCTGATATGTTCCCTTCAAATGCGAAATTCACACACGCTGCGGAGTCTTGGACTCGCCGAAGAGTCCTCAATTGAAATTGTGGTCCAAAATTTTGCGAAATGCCCAATTGGACCTGGTAAATCTGAGACCAAAAGAACCCTAAAGGAAACCAATACTCGAAGCTGAAGTAAGGTGTCTGAGCCTTTCGACATGCCTGATCACTGCATTTTGGACTAACGAAGGGCAATCCAGCATAGCTAACAAAGAGCTGTCCAAGTACGCGATCTATAATGGCAGGTGAGGCAGATCGGATATGTTTGTGGCATGTACAAGGGCAACCCGATGAGCAGGTAGCTGCAAATTGCGAAACCCTCACTCCAACACCTTCAAATTGCGGAATTTCTGCCGACTGTTGTTTGGAGTTATGTTTCATTTTCCGTCGACGCCGGTATGGGGAAGGTGCTCCATACTGCTGACGTAATTGTGTAGCATATCCTTCTTGTACTCCATTGGATTGTTTCTCAAGCATTTCTATAACTCTACCAACTCTTTGGTCCACTTGCTGGCTAAGCGCGTAGTGTTCGGACAGCTCATTCCTTATATTCGACTGGTCATCTGAGGATTGGGCAGCGACTGCGGAAAGGTTCTCAAGATCTAATCGTACCCGGACCATGTCGCGTCTAAATGTTATGGTCTGTCAGCAAGCCAGGGAAGGAGTGGTAGGGAAACGATCTTTAAGCCCGCTAACTTACGAGCTGGACGCGCCCAGAATGATGTTGAGGCTGCACTTGACAGACTTGATTTCCTCTTGCAAAGATTGCAACCTTTCTTGTTCTCTCTGCCACCGATAACCTCGAAATACAACTGTCTTTGCATTGATGCAAGTGTGCGTGAGACGAGAGACTATCGCATTGAGCTCTTCTAATTTCTTTCTCGCTCGCCCCAAAAGATGGTCAACATCCGCTTGATCCCGTTGTGATGATGGCAACACCTCGCGTTCCCGAACGACCGCAGCTAACTGGTAAAGGACAATCTCAATGTCGACCACCTCGTTGTTCAAAGCGTGAACTCTGCCAGGGACAGCCTTGTGAAGCGCGCGGAGTTTCGAGAAGCCCTTGGAGATTTGGCCAGCTACAGTGGCAACAGCAATAATGCTAGCAGTCAGTGACAGCGGATCCATTCTTCCGAATCAGTCACAGCCGGTGTATGAATTAGGCTGTACGGTTCCATGTTCACAGTGACATTCAAATGTATAGTAAGCGTGAGCCCCAGCCCAACGGAAGGCCAAAAGCAAAGCCAATCATGGGTGTAGCGATACGCTATATCTCGTGCAGAATACATTACCCAACAACAGCGCGCCTTGGGCGCCACTAATGGATCTGCAAGAACCCACACCTAAGCGCAGCAAGCTGCTTCTTCCAGAACAAGCTTTCGTCGAGATAGGCGCAGCACTGTAGCATCCCTCTTATTTCAGGATGGAACCAACACCTCTGACCATTCTTAACGGCTATCCAGGAATACGAAAGGCTGCCGTGGCATCCGCCTTACAGTACGGAAAGTTTTTTTTCGTCGGAAGAGACTCCAGAATTCCCCTGATCCTCGCGATGTAGGAAGATAATCCCCAACTCAAGATATTGCGACAACCACATGCTAATCAACCCTGCGGCTGCACTACTGGAGCGTGGCGACGTTGGATATGGCGACCTGCGAAAAGCACTTATGTGCTGACTCCAGCTGAAGCTTCGTCATTCACCTTTTGCTGATTCTCGTTCAGCGCTCGCCGATCTTGGAGTGTATTGCACATAATCCATCCTTACTGCAAAGGACTGTTATCACGACCTACTATCAAGAGACTTTCAACGACCGTGCCATAGATTTAGACGAATTCCATGAAAGCGCTACAGCCGGAGGGCGATCCTTTCCAGTGTTCATCCTCCAGTGCAGCAGAGACGAGAACATCAAGAGACTATCTAAACGCTCTTCGGGCTTCAAAACTAAGCCTAGCGATGTCAAGATCTTGGAAGACATATTGCAGAATCATTTTATCTATTCATATATTGCTTGCGGAGACGGGAATGGTTGCTATTTGTCTGTTGTCACGCATCTTTCGTAACATTCAGAGTCAAGGTTGCAAAGCCGCAGAGCAGAGCTACTGGTGAGCATGAAGAGGAATTCCGTGGAAACTGATTTTGGCAGTCAAAGAAACGAAATCTTTGTTTATTGTTGAACGCAGATTGCTTTGTTTCGTATCCATCTCTTTGTTCGGAAGCTCAGTGCCTTAGCTCCTGTGCTTGACATGCAATAATTTTCACTCCGTCTTTCATGCCTACCTTGAGTTTGCGTCAAACGGGTCACCGGTTTCTTATCAGCTCTCTGACAATCACATCAGATGTTTCAATATCAAGGAAGAACAAAGCCCTGTTCATACGCCCAAGCAGACAGTCTCCTACTTTGAAGCGGTTACGGAACAACATAAAAGCTACTATTTACGAGCCATCTCGATCAGCGTAGCTTTCCCTATTTAATCTATCACAATTAGAGACTTGTAGAGTACTACGCTAAAGGCTCTGCTAAATTCACGAACTATGAATTCGGGCTCACAAGCAGCGAAGTTCGAAAGTCCCGAGCAAGGTTTGAACCAGGCTGGTCCTGATTCAAATGTGGAACCATTAATTATGGAAGCTCCGGACGCCTTCAGTAGTACACACACCACTGCCCCTGGTCTGTCGGCGCAAAGCAAAAACGGAGAGGGTGCCAAGCCGCGAAGAACAGGAAGAGATGTCATCTTTGAGGGCGATTACCGGTTGAGTGGTATCAACGTGGATATCAGTACTTCTAGCAAGGGTCAACCGCTTGCTTTCGGCTCCTTGGGGACCATTGGGAACAGGAAGTACTCTGTAAACGGCTTGCGGGGCTCAGTAAACGACATACCAGCGTCTGCGTCCCTATCGATCAATGAGCACAATGACCTGGTGAAGATTGCGAGATCCAAAGTCAGATCCGAAGGCAACAAATCGCAGATCCCATTCAGCCACAACTCAGAGCATGTATCTGGTCAGATTGATCATATATCGAGAACCACTCGCGACGGCGTCATCAAAAGCCAAGACAAGGAGCCAGATCTGCCTACAAAACCTGACGGTGATATGGGGACAGTTGGGAGGCCTCAGATCAGTCCTACAGCTGACAGTGAGCCATCACTGGAGTTTACACTGCCCACAGCGAAGCCAAATTTATACACGACGCCGTCAGGAGAAGCATACCGAAGAACCAAAAAGGCTTCCGGTTCCAGTCGTCATACTTCAAATTTTCGTCCACCTCCGAACTCGAGGCCTGGATCAGCGCTTCCTTGGAGCGGTCTTGAACGCCGACTGTCCTACAGCAATAGGGTCCGCTCACGTCAAAGCAGTCTTTCCTCATTGCCGCGTAGGAAATCCTCACAGCTGCGCCCTCGTTGGCGCCCTCCTGGAGTGGCGCATTGACTTTTGATGGGAACAGCTTTGGGGGATTGCGTGAGGTACATGCGGTAACAGATGGATCATGATGAGGTCTTTGCGAAAAAGCGTTCGCACGGTTTTCATGGGAGATCTTTGGTTTGGAATATATAGTAAAGGGGATCGATATACAAAAACTGGCCGATGGTCTGCGGTTGATTGATTACCAACCTGGGTGCATGTCTTGAGTGCATACTTACAAATAGTATCAATACGTATGGTTATGATCCCATTCCAACTGAGTGTGTTCGTCACAAATGATGGGTTTACCCTTGACTAGTAGCGATATGTTTCAAGTGTGTAGAAACAGGAAGAGGGGGTTGTTTACTTATAAGGGACCCGACCAGAGCCTTGCAGCAGCATCGGTCTGCCATCCAGCAACTGCATGATACATCGCGAAATGAGTTGCATCTCCTGTGTCTATACACTTAAACATCTCGCTACTGGTCGCGGGTAAGCCTGTCATTTGTGACGAATACAATGACTTATCCTGCATTTCGGCCTTATTCAGCAACTGCCAGTTCCACTGGGCTTCGTGTTCTTTTGTCCGCAGATGGACGGAGATAAAGGCTCTTCAACTAGGGATGAAGGGTTGTGCTATAGTAATGATACCTTGTTCACTAATTTGGAGGAGTTGGGGTTTGTAAAGCCAAAAAGGGGTCGCCTCATGCAATGGACTAATAATCCGATAAATATATTTCGCTCCTTCTATGCGTGATGTCCGTCAAGTGATTTGAGCCCAGAGTATTGTGAGACCGTTAGCTGGTTCCTTAGAATACGCGTCCAGGACCAGAAGTACAAAGGCTTACCCAGCCACCCCTGCCACCCTCCGGAATTTTACTCGAGAGCGCGCGCCGATCCTTCATAACAATGTCCGCGTTCAACACACTTCTTCATTCTGAACCACATCCACCACATCTATCTACAATGGCTCCCAAGAAGAGCACTGCTACGGCTACGAAAACAGCAAAGAAGGCTTCTGGAAGAAAACCAGCGCAGAATAAAGTCACCAAACCCACCGCGAAAGCTCCTGCGAAAACTCCCGCAAAAGCTCCAGCGAAAGCTCCAGCGAAAGCTCCAGCAAAAGCTCGCAAAGCGTCCTCTGAAACAACAAAAGTCAGAAGTTCAAAACAAGCGGCAAGGCCTGCGCCAAAGAAGGAAAAGACTCCTACAAAAGGTAACGTTCTCTCTCAATTTATTGTTGTTTTTCCGTACTACGCGTCCAAAACTTCGAATTCCAAAGTCCTTGGCGACGCTGCTAACCATGAGCAGAAGAAGCTCCCGCTGAGCCCAAGCCCCAAAGTCGAGCGCCCAAGCGAAAGCAAGAAGCTATTACACCTGATGCAGAACCCCAAGTCAATGGAAGTGCTCAGCCAGTAGGCGCAGAAGCCGTAGCAGCGGAGTCACGACCTGTAAAGCGACCGAAACTTGCCAAGCGAGCGATCATCAATCGCGCTCCCACTCAAAAACTTAATGTCTATGTATGTGGCGAAGTCAGTGCCGGCGAGCTCGGCCTTGGTCCAGAGGTGAAGAAGGTGAAGAGACCACGACTTAATGCCAAACTCCTACCCGACTCTGTCGGCGTCGTCCAGGTAGCCACCGGTGGCATGCACGCTCTTGCTCTCACGCACGATAACAAGATCTACACTTGGGGTGTCAATGATAAGGGCGCGCTTGGACGCGATACTACGTGGGAGGGCGATCTTGTCGACATGGCCAATGCAGACGATGCAAGCGATGCCGATATGAATCCTCTTGAATCTACGCCGGCTCCAATATCCGAAGCATATTTCCCCGAGAACACTGTCTTCACGCAAGTTGCGGCTGGGGACAGCACTAGTTTTGCCCTTACTGATGATGGTCGCGTTTACGGATGGGGCACTTTCAGGGTAAGTCACTCATACTCTACTTTCAAAGCGGAGACTAACCAAACCAAGAGCAACGATGGCGCACTTGGTTTTACACTTGATAAGGAAGGCAAAGTCATCATGGATCAAAAAACTCCAGTCCTACTTCCCTCCCTCACTCGCATCACTCAGATCGCGTGCGGTGCGGATCACGCCCTTGCGTGCGATGATCGTGGCCATTTATATGCTTGGGGTAATGGTCAACAATGCCAACTTGGACGGCGCGTCATTGAGCGCACCAAAACTCAAAGTCTTCTTCCAGCTGGTGTTTCTATTCCAAGGAGAAAGGTTGCAGCAGTGGGCTGTGGCTCATTCCATTCATTTGCTATTGACAAGAGTGGAGAGCTTTGGGGTTGGGGTTTAAACAGCTTTGGCGAGACGGGCATTCCCTTGGAGAAAGACGAGGAGGCAGGCAGCATGGTTGCCCTTCCACAAAAGGTTGAGAGCTTGGAGGGAAAAAAGATAAAGACTGTGCAAGGTGGATCACATCACTCCGTTGGTGTGTCGGAGGATGGTGAATGCTTGGTCTGGGGCCGTGTTGACGTCGGACAATGTGGCATTGATGTTTCCACTCTTCCAGATGAGGATGTTGTTAAAGACCATCGCGGTCAGACTCGTATCCTCTCGGTGCCCAAGGCGGTTCCTAGTAAGTCGATTCCAACTGTTTCACCTACAGGATGTGCTTGCTAACAATCTATCTAGATATTAAGGTCGCTGCTGCTACGGCTGGGAGCGATCACACTATTGCAGTAACTACGGACGGAAAGGCGTACTCATGGGGTTTCAATGCGACCTATCAGACAGGTCAAGGCGGCAATGATGACGATCCAGACGACATCATGTTAGCAACGGTGATTGATAACATCGCTTTGAGAGAGGCAAATGTAAACTGGGCTGGCGCCGGAGGGCAGTATTCGATCATTACTGCAGTCCCTTAGCCGCGGTCTACAGTGGGTCTGTAATATCTAGAATACCTTACAAAATTGCATATGCATAGGCGTTAGATACAATTCAATGATTCCTAGATCATGTACATCATTTGAGGTAGCTCCATTAGTCTTTTACTTTAATTGGAATCTCGCGGAATGGGCTCTTAATACTGCGTCTTGATCGCATGATTAGGAGGCGACAAAAGAAATGTCGGCATCCCTTGGCTTATCAGAGCGAGGAGACCCTCATTCAAGATTAGGAATTTGTTCATGACTTTTTATTTGTAAAATTAATAAAATTAATAAAATAAGGTACCTGAGATTTGGATGGGGGGCTCCGCGACCTGAAAATCGACCTATAGTCTGCAAAGTTTTGGCGCGACGTCTCCTCTAACACTCCCTTGATGATCGCGTCCGTTTGCTATCATCGATCTCTTGTATGGACTCTGACTACGCGCAATCTGAGGCAGCTCTCAGTCGAGATTTAGTATCATCGCTTCCAATGCACTACCCAGTGGCAGCCTCACAACTGCAGCAAATTGAACTTCATTGGGTTCCATCCCATCCATAAAATTCCGATACTAAAACAGCGCCACTGTTCTTCGAGCAATTATTGTGTAATTTTGTGAAGAGCTTAGTGATCAGAGACTAGGCCTGCGCAAAACTCTACGATAAGAGATCATATCTGCTGGTCTGCAGCTTGGCACTGGGTCGTGACACTGCAGCTCAAACCCCTCTTTCACCGTTAGGCTTCAATCCCACTAGGAGCTTCAGCCTGGCTGAGACAACAATGCAAAGATGACGAATAAGTAGACCTTCCTGCACGCTGCTCTAGTTGTCCATGCGAACCCGACATTCTGTGAGTTTTGACCAAAATGGTAACACAATCTCCTTCCCGTTCTCGCATCGAGCAGTTACCTTTTGAGCTTCGCTTTCTCATCTATGAATTTCTTGGATACCCCACCATCATTGACGTTGAGCGTAACGAAGCCGATGGATCCAAGACAGTTGATGTACGCAAATATGGATACATCTCATTTGGCTCTGACTTGTCCTCGCGATTGCCACCACCAGCCGCGACTGCTAGCAAACGTCGTCACCATCCGCAGAAAGCGAGCAAATTCTTCGCCGACCAAGGAATCGTGGATCGGGGCGCGTTGAGTCTCTTGAGAAGCAACAAATTCTTCTTTTCCGAGCTCTGCCCCTTGCTCTACAAACAGACTGTCCTCGTGGCTGCATTCGACAACATACCATTACTCGAATTAGCCAATAGTTGCACCAGGTCCTCTGGATGGCCTCGCCGTGCCAATACGTACTACCCTTCCAGCGTGCTCATGCACCGTCCTTCCTGCTCCGCCACGCACGCATACGCCCTTCAAAACATCCCCCACGTCGCCTTGCGACTTCCCCCATGGAGCCTTGCCGACGCTCGCCCCCGCGACGCCCACTATCTCACCAACATGCTCATCATCCTGCGCCGCTCCGTCTTCCAGCTCGGCCAACTGCTCCCAAGCTTACGCGAGATCAAGATTACTTTCCCCTGGGACCGGCTTGAGCAGGTCGCACCGGGGATCCGCGCCGGCTTCTTCCATACGCTGGGCCATCTCCTCTGCATCTGTCCGAAGCTGCAGAGCATCCTGCTGATGAACTGGCGCCCCGGTCCCGTCGCGTTGAAGAGTTTGTGGATCCGCTTTCTGAATCGAGAGCAGCAGTGGGAGAGGCTGGATCCTGAGCGTGTTGGGAGCCGTGGTAATGGCGGGCCCGGCGATGAGATGATGGAGAATGTGCAGTCGTGGCGGTCGGTGGCGATTGGGGAGTGCCTGGTGGAGATCTTTCGGCTGAGGCCATGGGTAAGAAGGGATGGGAGGGAGAGAGAAAAGAAGAGAGAGAGGATGGCTCGGATCATTCAAAATACTCCGTTTTACACGAGTGTGACTTTTGAGGGTTATGAAGATTTCCCTGAGTCTAAAAATGGTGGGCAAGGCTGAGATATTCGAGGTTTGTTCGAAACAGTCACAGCTGCCATTCCAGCAACTTAGACGCTGATGGTCGATCGCGACCCTGCATGGGATGACTCGAACCAATTTGCGCAGTTGACGCCATATTGATGTCGGACCTCTATGGAGAAATATCAGGGCTCCGGATGAGCAGATAAGTTGTGCTAAATCACAATCACCCCGGATCCCGCTCCTGCAACGAACACAATGCCGCATGAAAGACCCCAGCACTTGGCTTCGCGTTCTTCAGCAAAAACTCTCACAGTAGACGTCAAATTTAAGCACGATGTCATACGCTTCATTCAGATACGCAGCAACCGTTCCCATGTAGTGAGTCTTGGTCCACGACATGGTCTGGAGATATGTCAATCCCTAACATTGGCAATGCAAAGGACAACCGGCTGACTATTCGTCAAAAATCGCCATTGGAAAGACATTCTGGTGGCTTCTCATCGGAGGCTTGTGAACGAAGCATTTCCTTGAACTATTACAATAGTTCTTTCTCGCTCTGTTCAAAAAGTTTCTTCTGCAATACCGCTTTAATGACATGCGTAAGGTGATTGAAACGAGGCATGACACCAAGATTCGATCCTACAAACTGGATATCGTATGTTGCTAGCCAGATTTCGACTTCGTTGACATTAAGTTCCATGTCCAGTCTGTACAATCGAATCTTGATGTCATGCCACGTTTCAATCATTTCATACATATCATCAAAGTGGCACTCCTGGAGGAACTTATCAAATTGAGTGAAAAAACTGCTGCGACGGTTCAAGAAATGAACAAGTCTCCTGTTGTCACATCGCCAATTTTGGAATCACATGCCCGTGTCGCTTTTAGTCCTAATGGATAGGAAGGAACATTTCCATTCAAAAGAAATACTCTCCGAACGGTCACCGATAAGCCCTTGCCACTTACAAAGAATCTGGTTCTGTCCAACCTCAAAAACAGGCCTAGTTCATTTGGTCCAACTGAATATTGGTCAATCACCTAACATATCTAGCAAAACTCTGGTTCTATATCTTGCTGTCCGCCCCCAGAAATCCCTTGTTGACCACCGCATTGATCAGCTGATGCGCAATCGCCGTACTCGGCGGCAACCTCAAATCCCCCTCACGATAACCATCTGGCGCCGGATCTCCCAGCCCACTCGTGCCCACCCTCAGCGCCTCCCTCGCCTCCTCAAACGGCACCCACCTTGCATCCTCCAACTCCGGATCATTCCCCAAATCGACCGTCTCCCCCCCGGGCGCCGCCTGGCCCACCGCGCCAATCATCAGATTTGCCGGGTATGGCCACGGCTGGGTCGAATGGATAACCACGCGACCCAGCGTGATGCCCGCCTCCTCCCAGACCTCGCGACGCACCGCCTCCTCGACCGACTCGGCGGGCTCGCAGAACCCCGCCAACGTCGAGTACCAGTACGGCGGCCACTTCTTCTGCCGGCCCAGCAGGATGCGCGTCCCGTCCGCCGACACGACGGCCATGATGACGGTCGGGTCGGTGCGCGGGAAGGACAGGTTCGAGATGCCGGTGCGGGTGGAGCAGGGCGGGCGGATGTCGGGCGTGGGCACGGCGCTGGTGGTGCTGCCGATGGAGCCGGCGAGGCGGTGGGCGTCTTTGGGTGGGCAGGCGCGCTTGAAGCCGGCGTTGACGGAGAGGGTGGGCGAGCCGCATTGGGCGCAGAAGGGGTTGCGCGCGTTCCAGTCAAGGAGCTGGCGTGCTTCGGCGTAGATGGCGGCTGGGTGTCGTTAGTGTTCTGCAGGAGTGCAAGTCTGCAGGCATGGAGGAAAATCTGAGGTTAACAGAACGAGGGGATCCATACCTTCTGAGGCTTCAATGTCCATGACTCGGCCTTGAGCAAAACTGTAGCCCCGCGATTCAAGATCCGATATTGTTTTCTTGGCAATCTCCGCATGCGAGCCTTTGGGCGTGACGTCTACAGCAAAAAAAGGTGCACCTTTGTATTGCTCTTTGTATACTAATCCATCTTTATGCCGCTCATCTAACCCGAGAAAAATCATCTGCGGAACAGAAATCTCCGAATTGTACTGTTCTATCAATTCATTCTCGGACTTCTCATACGGGTTATCTCCTATGAGTGGTTGAATATCTGCGTGAGATACATAGGCAAGCTTTTTAGGTTCTTTCGTAAGAGGTTGGAGGCTATTACAAAGGAGGAACGATGTAGTAGGATGCCGGATAGCTTGAGATAGAAAGACGTAGTCTGGCCTGAGGAAGCCCACACGATTCAGCGGTGACCCTGCGCATGTTGGAACTCTGTATCATCGAGTACTCAAGCTGGCATACCCGAGAAATAATTGGCAACTTCCCGGCCAAACTTGCGAGTAAGCATGGAGTCAAGTTCGGGAAATTTTGGCTCTGGGAGAGCAGGTTGCGGCATGCCTGCTGAAGGAATTGAGAGAACCCTATAATGGAAAAGCTTGATTCAGAATTGAGAACTCTAAATGAAAGAAGATCTATGCTTGCAAACAAATCGAAAGACCCCAATGTATGGAAAAGTGGTCAGAAGCTAGGTAGAATATTAGAAATCTCGTTTGCAGAGGGGCAATGGATCGTAGTCCCCCACAATCACGCACGTCATCGCAGATTACTGTCGCCTAGCTATCTTTGATTTGAGAGCACCGTAGCATGAGCGGCTTTTACGTGAGGTTATCTCCGCATTCGTATACCTGGTCTGTGGTTGACAAGGAGATTTGACAGTTTGGGGGTTCCGACTCTGGCGGCTCTCATCACTCCGACTCGGACGATGACAACCTCCCCTACCCAGCACCATTGCCACGCTCCGACTTCCTGAAACCAGATTTTTCTCCTGCAGAGTACCTCAGTTCCCTCCGGAACCGCCACCAGACACTTGAAGATCTGCGTTCCGATCTCCGGGCGAGAAGCCAACTCCTGAACAAGGAACTATTAGACCTCGTCAATTCCAATTACCAGGACTTCCTGACGCTTGGGAGCAGCCTGCATGGTGGCGACGAAAAAGTCGAGGAGGTTCGGGTGGGTCTCATGGGGTTTCAACGGGAAATCGAGGCAGTAAGGAAACACGTGGTAGAGAGAAGTAAAGAAGTGGATCACCTGGTGCAAGAAAAGGCGGAAGTGAGGGAACAGGTTGTTGTGGGCAGGCAGCTACTAGAGTACGAATCACGGTTGGCTGAGCTCGAAGAGAAGCTCATGGTAGCGTCTATACATAAAGCGGCAACAGATAGCTATGGGAGCCATACTGCTAGCGATAGCGAAGACACGAGTGATGAGGAAGACACGTCTTTAATGCCAGTGGCGAAGCTACGACGGCACTCCGAGCAATACCTCTCTATCAGGCAGTTGGAAAGATCCATTGGCATAGAACATCCATTCCTGGTGGCTCAGCAGTCAAGGCTAATCCGTTGTCGCAATACTATGTTGCTGGACCTCAGCACTGCACTTAAACAGACGGATGGAAAAACCGGTCACGGACAGCAAAGACTCTTAAAGATTATTGGCATATACCGGGAGCTGGGTGAAGAGAAGGAAGCCATTAAAATGATCAAAGAGCATAAACCATGAAAAGTTTCTGCACAATCATCAGGTATGCACGGCAATGGCGTTGATGTATGACAGCGTCTCGAATGTCTCGAATGTTCTGCACAAAGATGGGTATATTTAATTACTATAATGTGGACAAGTCCCTTGTCGGCGGTGAACTCGGACTAGAGAATTCACCGTTTAAACTAAAGCCGGGCGAGTTGGTAGAGCTAAGGACCTACACAATGTTAGTCACTGCAGGTACAAATACGTTGTCTGCTTACCACTTCGTGGATCTCTTTCTGAATAGTATCGCTCAGGACCGTCATGTCCTTCTTGACATTATCGATAAATGCCCTGATGTTTCTCTGCATCTCCTCTGGAGTGAATCCTAGTTGGCCAATTGCCATCCTCAGGACTCCAAGTCGTTCTCTATACGCTGCACCACCAACCATACTCTTGACCAGGGGTCCGACATCTTTGACCACAGTTCCGAGCTTTTCGCTTGGCATCAACCCCCGAGGTCCTAATATTCTCCCGACGCCAGCCTTATTTAGCTTGGGAAGCGAATCCGTTTGACATATGCAGCGATCGAAATCAACTCTGCCTTCCTTAATAGCGTGCAAAACGCTGTCCTCTCCGACCATTACCGCCCCAGCTTTCTTTGCATTGACTGCCTGTTTAGAGTCTGGCGGACAGATAACACATATTCGTATGTCAGTTCTGACAGGATGAGGCAATTGCAGTCGATTTCGAATTGCCGGTCCGCTCTTTTGCGTTCTTAGTTTGACGTGAACTTCGTATTTGGCGGACGTAGGAGGCCTTCCAACTTCGAAGGCTCGAATGTATCTTCACTCAGATCAGCACGGTAATTTTCGGAAAAGCAACAGGGGCTTGCTACCTCATCGCATCGCAAAGCGAGAACTGGTCTGCAGCTGAGAGATCATGTTCGACAAATGTCGATCTCTGCTTTTTCTTCTTCTTGGTCTGTTGACCTGACGCCGGGTCTTTTCGTCTATATTTGGCCGCATTGGCACTTGTTTGTTTGGTTGCAAAACGAACTTGCTGCCGCAACTGACATGACGGCGTGAGAAAAGAAAATGGGATGGATTGCCTAGTGCCAACCAGCCTCAGCGGTGACAGACACTTCGTCGCTGGGGCCATGGAAACGGAGGCGAGTGAAACTTTCCGGACAGATGACAGCAGCTCGAACTGAAGATCAAACCCCAGCTGGGATTTGCGGGATAAGATTCGAACTCCCCGTCAAGTTTCAAACGCACGTGACACCGCGCTATGACTCAGCCAAGAGTTCGGTGGCTGCGACATCAAACTCCGCCGGCCGCACGGTGGGCCACTGTAATTTCTCGCTCCACTTGCTGGTAGCAAGCTTGGAAAAGTAACAAAACCTAAGAGAAAAACAACCAAGAAACCGATTGTTAATATTAGCCATGGATCAGCAAGTGAAGGAATGGCAGGCTCGTGCGGAGCAGCTGAAAGCTCTCAATCTCAAGCAAATTGAAGGCCCTTTGGGCGAGCTCGACGCCCATCTCACTTTGCGCTCCTACATTGTCGGGTACAGCCTGACTGATGCCGATACTACTGTATGGAAGACTCTGCGAGACAACCGTGTCGCCCATGCGTACATCAAGCAAGGGGTTATGGTTAACCTCACACGATGGTTCAAATTCATCGAAGACACTAATCCCTCCTTCACTCTACCCCAGCACCCCGCCAAAGCTGCCAAGTCAAACGGTGAGGGGATTCAGAACAAAGATGAAGGTGGCAGTTATGATATTGGTCTGCAAGATACATCCAAGGGTGTCACTACTAGGTTTCCGCCAGAACCATCGTAGGTGTAGCTTTGATCCGAAGCGTTGGACATGGCACAAACCGTGTCTCTGCGAACCGATGTTGCCAGCTAACGGATGTACAGGGGTTATTTGCATATTGGTCACGCTAAAGCGGCACTGCTCAACGACTATTTTGCCCACAAAAAATACAATGGAACGCTCATACTGCGCTTCGATGACACCAATCCCCTGAAGGAGAAGCAAGAGTTCCAGGACTCGATCGTTGAGGATTTAGCCCTCATGGGGATTACTGCCGACAAGACCACCTATACTAGTGACTATTTCCAAGAATTGTATGACTATTGCATTCAAATCATCAAGTCTGGACATGCCTATGCCGATGATACAGAACAACAAACCATGCGGGAGCAACGTATGGATGGTATCCCGAGCAAGCACCGTGAAGCAAAGGTGGAGGAAAGTCTCGCGCACTTTGAGGAAATGAAAGCAGGTACTGAGGAGGGTAAACGTTGGTTCATTCGTGCCAAAATCTCTGTCGACGATCCAAACAAGGCCCTGCGCGATCCAGTCATTTATCGGTGTAGTCCTGAAAAACACCACAGAACCGGTGACAGGTGGAAAATCTACCCCACATATGACTTTTGTTGTCCCATCGTAGACTCGATTGAGGGCATTACACACGCTTTGCGTACGACTGAGTACAATGATCGCGATGCTCAATATCAATGGATGCTCAAAGCACTGAATCTGCGCCCGGTGTACAATTGGAATTTCTCAAGGCTTAGCTTTGTTCGAACATTGCTCTCGAAGCGCAAGCTTACAAAGTTTGTTGAGACAGGAGTCGTTTGGGGCTGGGACGATCCTCGCATGCCTACCGTTCGTGGCATACGGCGGCGAGGCATGACCATCCCTGCGCTCCAGGAATTCATCTTGAAGCAAGGTCCAAGCAAGAATATTGTCAATCAGGATTGGCATGCATTCTGGGCCACCAATAAAAAGTATATTGATCCCATTGCCCCGCGATACACTGCTGTGGTCACCAAAGACATGGTGCATTGCACGGTCAAGGGTGCCAACGCGTCTCCATCTCATGAGGAAAAGGAGCTTCATGCCAAAAATAAGGAGCTAGGCACCAAAAAGGTGTTCTATAGCAGCAGCATTGTGGTGGATCAGACAGATGCCCAGTCCTTTGAGCAGGATGAGGAGATCACGCTCATGAACTGGGGTAATGCATATGTCCGCAGGAAGGTCGCATCAACAAACGATACTGCATCTGGTTCGCAGCTTGTGGCGTCTCTCGAACTAGAGCTTAATCTTACGGGCGATGTCAAGACCACCAAGAAGAAAATCACATGGCTGTCCGAAGACCAGGATCTGGTCCCGGTTCAGCTTGTCGATTTCGACTATCTGATCACCAAAGATAAGCTCGGCGATGAGGACAATGTCGACGATTTTATTACGCCACAATCTGAATTTAGAACCGAGGCGGTGGCCGACTGCAATGTTGCTGCATTACGCCAGGACAAGATCATCCAATTTGATCGCAAAGGCTTCTTCAGGATTGATCAGCCCTTCTTGAAAGGGCAGCCTGCAGTCATGTTCCAGATCCCTACAGGCAAAGGAAAATGAGGTAGCGGCATTTAGCGCAGTAGATAGCACTACGAACACGGGGGATCGCAACAATGTAAAAGAAATCAAATACCGGAAGCCAGAGTCTCGATTGCTCGGCGTGGAGTAAAAGCATTGGAGTAGTGCATGTAAGGTGCGTCACCCAGTAGTAAATTGTGTATGGCGAATAAAGGGAAGTTTTGGCGAGAAAGGCGGATGATACTAGAACATGCCGTGTAGGCGTCAAGCGATGGAACGTGAGTGGCGCGTGGTTAGGTCTATCGCGTGCACCACCAGTATCAGCTGCTGGGGCTGCTCGACGCGACCACAACGAGACCAGTCCTCCTTTCATCTCAGGCACAGCCTAAAGCGGCAAACATGAGATGCGTCGTGGCAGGGCGCAGCTGCGTCTTCGCTTGTCTTGGCGAGCGACAGTGACTGACAGCGAGCCTATCCTCCAATCTGCGTCAGTCGCTTCTTGCCCCAAGCTGAGGAACGCTGATCGGTTCTTCTGCTAAACAAAGTCCCACCAACTTGATGAAATGGGCCCCAGCGCCGAAAAAGCAGCAGGCATGAGAGTCCGAAGTCCCCGCCGAAACCGCGTCTCAGCATTCGGTTGCCGCAGCTTTGAAACCGCCTGGGTCGCAACGATGTGTCAGCGGCGACGCTCTATCTTAGCACGCTGCAAAAGCCTCATACGCATGGGGGAATCGAATATTCGAAAAGAAACCAGTGCAGGATGGGGCCTGGCCCATGCCAGCCTCCTGCGAGCCAAATTTCCCTGTACCTCGTCTTGCAACAGCTCCTGCCAAGAGCATAGTACTGCTGCTGCTACAGTAGTCGAGTCTGGGGGCGCAGTGGCAAGTGCGGAAATGCTCTACGGCTCAAACCCAATATATAAGCTGCGAGAGTTTCCGCCCACTGAACCATCTCATCAGCAGCAGCATCTTCTCAGCCTCTCTTCACTTTGAAGCCTTCTATTCATTCTTTGGGCCGGTTCCCTTACAACTGTATTAACTAATTAGTCAATCTTTTTGTTTGCATTTGCACTCCTTTTTCCAGACAAACCAAAGTCAAATCAACCCCAACTTTCCCAATCAAGCAAAATGCATTTCTCAACCATTGCTGTTATCCTCGCCGCCACTGGCGCGATGGCTTCTCCTCGGGGTGGGTTCTTCGGCGGTCACCGCGGCGGCCAGGGCAACAACCAGGGCGCCCAGGGTGGCAATGGAGGAAACCAAGGCGGGAACGCTAACGCTGGTCAAGCTGCTCCTTCCGCTGCCCCCCAGTCGGGGTCTGGAGCTGGAGCTGGCGCGGGCTCGACCAACGTTGCTGGTCAGATCCCCCAGCCCGGAGGTCCTACTCCTCCACAAGCCCTCACTGCCAACGCGGGCAATACCTCCCCGGGCAACGTGCCCAACGCTCAGGGTCTTCCGGCTTCCCTCGGTGGTACTGGTGCCACCCTCCCGGCTGCGATCCTCCCCGCCGGCTGCGCTCCGCCTTTCAGCTCCAAGCTGACCCCGCCCAACAAATCGCAAGTGCAGCAAGCCATCCAGGCCTACGCCAACGACGTCAAGACCGTCACCACCTTCCTCGACTACGCCGCGGCCAACCCCAGCGACGCCGGCATGTCCGGCAACGCCATCCACGCACGTAACGCGGAGAACGACGAGACCAACCACCTGAACACGCTCTGCTCGCTCGGACCCCAGGCTCTTGGTCAAGCACAGTTCTCGCAGTCCTGCCAGATCCTGCCCAACCAGTTCTTCCCAGAGGTCGTCATCGACTTGCAGAACATCGGTGACCAGACCGCTAACCAGGCCAACCCCTCGCTCGTCACCCAGCTCACCAACAAGATCGACCAGAACCGCTGCCCCGGTGTCTTGCCCCGCATCCAGGGTGTGTGGAACGCAGCTGCCAAATTCGCCAATGTCCCCAGCCAGATCCTCTTCAACCCCCAGGCTTGCAAGCAGATCGCCGGCTCCCTCACCGCCACGGGCCTGAGCAACAACACCAACTCCATCATGCAGACGGCTATGCAGCTCAGCCAGGGTGCGGGTTTGACCCTCTTCAGCCCTCAACAGGCCGCATAAGCGGATTGATAGGAAACCAGGTGGGACCATGTGGTGCGATCAGCAGAAGATTGGTTGTGGGGAGGGAAAATGTGTTTTGGGCCCATGAGAGCAAGAAGTGAATGAGGAAGATGGGAAGTTTCCCTCTGGACGGATCCAGCAATCTTACATCACTGCAAAACGGACGGGGCAGGTTTCCTTCTGTCTGCGGCCTTGTACAAGATATGTGTCCATTGGTCTAGAGCGGGTCTCCTCCTCTTTTTTCATTTCATTCTCTTCTCTTGTGGGCTAATGGAGTTGCATTCAAGATTTCTTACCACTACAGTTTGCTGTGCAGGAATGGATGGTTTGGCTTTTCAGTGATTTGAGCGCTGAGTAGATTTAAAATAAACCGGAGATAGCGACTAATGAACTCTTCGTTGCTTCGGTCTGCACATTGGCTCCCTATTCTGCTTACTCGTGTTGAATGCCAGTGACCATCGTGCCTTGAGAAATGATTCATCTCAAATTTCTTCGCCTCCTGCCTCCTGCCATCACCTCACTTTGTCCCCAGCGCTATCTCATCGTCTTCTGACAAGATCAAGGTACCTTAGGTACTGCGCCAGAGATACTTTACACAAGACACGGACGCATGGGCATGACCAAATCTCAATCCAAAATCCACTGACAATCAAACGTGCAAAATTGCAGGCTCTTACTCTACAACGCATGCTGTCGCAACTGTCAACGGCCGTTCGCAACCTGAGACGTGTGCCTGACAGCTCGGCACTCTCGGCAATGGACTCCGAAACTGGCTTCGTCCCGATTCGGCACATCACGTACTTGTATTATCTTGCGTAATTAATTACATGCATCGGGCACTAAGGTAGGAGCCTAAGGAACGGTGCATCTCGAGGCGAGTTGCCGGGTCGCTTCTCTGGGATGTTCGCCGACTCTTGGATCAGGCTTGCACTATCGAAGGGAAACTGCCTTGTACAATCATTCCTCCAGCGCTTCATCTGAGGTATCTTTCTAAATGAGCGTCTTCAATAGATCAGCTGGGAAAAAAGAAACGTCAGTAAGCTTCGGGGGCGGGTGCTTGGTTGGCGCGGGCAGATGATCGATGTCTCTGCTTCTTGAAGACGGCGGTGGTTTTTAGACTCGTGTTGGTCATTATTGCTGCCATCTGACGAACGCAGATTCTCAATGCTCGGATGAAAGAGATACAGACGCTGTTCCATTAATTAGAACAGTATTGCGTCAATCAATACGCATTTGCATTCAACTCTGGTGGAGCATACCTCTGTAGATAGATCCCGCCTATCCCTCCAGTACCTAGCCTTCTTCTCTAAACTGTCCACAATACAATCAACGAGACACAGCTACAGCTTCTATTTCACCAAATCCAGCCTCTTCAGCTCATAATCAACGACTCCATAATCCACCGTCCGAAGCCGCACTCGCCCAAACCACTCCTGAATCTCATACTCCCACCAAGGCACAAGCACCACCTCCCTCAACTCCTCGAATTGCCCCTTCAACCTCACCTCCGTGCGCGTCCGCAGCTCAAGCGCCTCGTCACGCTCTTCCCCCATCCCCAACACACCCAAGTGCTGCAAGCCCGAGGGTAGGTAAGACGACGCGTCGTCCGCGATGCTGTGCTCGTCGCCAGCGCCCAGACACTGCCGCGGCAGCACCAGTCCTCGCAGCTTCTTCAATTTCTTCAGCCCCCTCCGCCTGCCCAACGCCTTCGGTCCCGCAATCGTCGGCACCGAGGTTCGGCGTGGGTTGAGGTACATGTCGCACGTGTCGATATGCAGGAACTCCAAGTCGCCCCCGGCCTTTCGCAGCGCAGCCCCAATGTCGGCGTTGCTGATTTGGCTGGTCCATTCGCCGGGGCGCCAGCGCGCGGTGAGGGAGCGCGCGCGGCAAGACCGGAGCAGCCAGAAGAGGCCGGCGCCGCTGATCACGCAGTTTTCGAGCACAAAAACGATGCCGGGTTGAGACGGATTGGGCAGGAGTGGTTCGGTTGGGGGTAAGCGCTTCCAGTTGCAGGCTTGGTCAGCGAGGCCGAAGATGGTGAGGTGCGTGAGGGAGGGGAGGGGCAGGATGGGGATGAGCGAGGAGAGGCTAGTCCCGTAGTTGGAGGCGCCGAGGGTGAGGGTGGTGAGTGAGTGGAAGGGCGAGGTTGGGGAGGATGGGGATTGAGGAGCGTGGGAGAGGAGGGAATGGAATGTTTTGCCGATGCCGTTGGTTCCGCCACTGATAGAGAGGACTTCGAGATCAGTGCAGATTGCGAGCAGAAAGCAGAGATGACCGAGGGGCGTCTCCTTGGAGAGATGCTCGAGGAGCTCGTTACGCAGGTCCTCCGGCAAGTCGATTTGGTGCAGGATGGAGTAGTAGCGATTCGCCATGTGCTGCCCATCATCATCGGAAGGATTTGGACCAGATTCAGTTTGTCCAATGAAGTCATATCGAGGGAGGCGGATTTCCTTGACAAAGCGAGAAAGATCGGGTCGTTTTGCGATACGCCATGTCAGACGCTGGAGTGGACCGGGACTGTTTTTGCCTTCTGGCGGAGTCTCTTGATGGATATTTGAGACAATTTCGTGATATACAAGAGGTTCAACAAGGCGATGAAGTCTCTTATTAGCAAGACGTAAAGCTTGAATGGTTACTCGATCCTTCTTTCGATGGAGATGTCTCAGAATTGATGCCCAGATTTCGTCTGGAAAGTATACGATGGATCCCATCATGACAGTAACGCAACCTGGGTATGCGACAAAGACTCCGATTTCAAGAAGAACATACCTAAGAAATGACCAAAACTTCTCACCTTCGATTTTATTTCTCCTTTGGCACGGGGGTGACACAAAAAGCGGTACACACAAACTGCGGCAGCCTTGCTCCGCCTCCCTTTTTACCAGCAAATTTCGGCCAAATCACAACAACAAAGAATGCTGAACATATAGGTTATTTCTGCTGCTGATTTTGATCAAAGCTGAAGCTATTTCAAGCCAATAATTACTGCTGTTTATCATAATCGATAGAGTTATTAAAATCCAGTCATACGCCCTTCCATTTCAATTACTGTTCTCAACCTCTCAGGCATAGAATCAATTCGTTTACTAATAAATTCATCAGAGATCCTATTCTAAGCTACCTCAAAAACTTCTTTAGTATTATTACTTTCGTCCCAATAAGGGCATTTCCTAAGGTCCTGCTTAAGCAGCTGTCAATAGTTCTCGATAGGTGCTAGATCAGGTGAACCAGCGCATTTAAAATCGTGCTTCAATCCAACCTATTTCGATCAACTGCTGCTGTCGTTATCATTGTGTAATCTCACCTATTGTTGCCATTTCTGTACAGGGCATCTAGCAGCATTTTCACCCTGACTGCTGTGGCCTGAATCTCTATCTCCTTCTATGATAAAACAATCTCCACAATCAAGCTATAGCTTCACAACTTTCTTTAGGACCTAATTGAAATACACATCCTTGCTTATCTTACCATTCACATTATCTGGAATGTTGTACTAATAGGGCCTAGATTTGAAGTTATAGCCTGCTGAGGCCCAAACATATATTTGCTTTATATTGACAGTAACTGTAGAATTATCTGCTTATTAAATACATTCAACATAATAGTGTTCTCAAGGTTTCTGTATATATAACTTGCCTTGAGATCCTATTCCGAAATAAACCTTATCTGAGAACCTTATCCTTCTCTAATCCTTAGACTGAGGATAGCTTTTATGCATCAGAGATATATTCAAATTGTCTCATATAGTATGTGATTAACCCAGCCTTTAAGACAGGCTATATATTTGTGGTAATCTACGTTTCTAAAGTATACTATATTACTGCAGTCACTATACACAAGCGGAAGGTCTATATCACATTGACGTGATCGGTCCACGTCATACCAGTAACCAATAAGATCAGCTTGCCACAGTTTCTGTGCAGTAAATCGTGCACAGGGTAGCAAATGTTGCTACCCTTTTTTTTTTTTAAAGCAATGTCAAGTTTTCGTGAACCGTACCATAATCACTACCACTGTTTCGAACATTTCCTTCGCTTTGATGGCCTCAAGTTGCGAAGGTGGTGCCCTGAGGATGTACAGATGGAATCGTACGAAGGGTATGACATTCCGCCATCCAAAGAGAGACACCGCAGGAATGGAATGGGCAGAAACCCAACATAGTAAGTGGGGCGTGAGCAATGAGATTCTACAAACATGATTTGTGAACCATTGCAATAGTAGCTTAGTTCCAAATCCAGACAGAGACGATCCATAGGTTGCATCCTCTTGAGAAATCGTACGATACGTTGCACTGATACAACATTTTTCCATGAAGGATATAGAATGTCACGTTTTGGGTCCGGCGCAGGTAAACCTGGACCATATAACATGACCTAGTATTGACATTGTGGTTGAGATGATCTCTAGGGCTAGTCCTGGAATAGTATGTACACGATCTTTTTGGCGCAAAGATTTCATTAGGAGAATTTATGCGGCTCGCGAAAATAGCATCCGTCTCAATGTCAGGAGCGCAAAAGCGAATGGCAAGCATCACCAAAAGGTACAAGAACATAAGTAGATGCCAAAAAATCTCTATACTCCAGTGTATTCGATGCAGGTCCTAACATTACGCTGGTTCTGAAACTCGATAGCCTCCCCTCGCTACCAGCTCAGCGATACTGTGAACTCCAGGTCCATTTTCGCTTCGGTAAGGAGGGTCAGAGGTCCACGCGTGCGATTTCTAAGATGCGGGTACAAACGATCCTGCGTCAGGGAGGAAAGGAGATTCGTGACTTCGTGACTTAGTGAAGCGGGGGCGAAGACGGGAAGCTGCACCATCTGTGCTCTCAACGCGGTGGGCATCGTGCAACCTACGGCTACCGAACGAGGTTCTTCTCCTCGATGTGTCTTTCATTCTCCGGTTTCCACGACCCTGTGGCCAAATCCATGTCAGCTCAGTTGCCCAAGAACAAAAAGAGAAATGTTAGGGGCAGTGCCACGTAGCCCAAGAGATAGGGTTGACGTACCTTCGAACGCATGTTTCACAAACGCCATCGGATCATCATCCTCCCCAGCACCCATGGTCCCAATCCCCGGGCTGAAGCTCGTAATCGGCAGCACCACAACATCGCCCACCTTCTTGGCCTGGTGAATGCCAGTGAACTGCTCCCAGCTGATATTGCCCGAGCCCGTGCTCAAGTCAAAATACTCGTCATCGTTGAAGTAATTAAACACCGTATCCGTCCACACACCCGGCCCCGTGAACTCCATGACCGTCTTCTCTGGCTCGCTCGCGGCCGCCAGCCGGCCCGCGCGCCGCATCGCCAGCGCGTCCTCGGTGATGCGGGCGACGATCTCGCGCAGCACCGGGTGGCCCGGCTTGGCCTGGATGGTCCACTGGCAGAACTGGATGCGCCGCGCGTACCACTCGTGCCAGTCCGGCCGGTCCGGGTCGGCCTCGATGCCGATGACCAGGCCGTAGGCGGCGCGCGGCACCTCCGCCGGCACCCAGTCCACCGCGCACTTCAGCGCCGTCGTGTCGATGTCCGAGTAGATGCCGCCCCGCGCCAGCAGGATCAGGTAGCGGAAGAAGTCGGCCTTGAGCACGGGGAGGGGCAGCGCGGCGTAGGCCTCGAGCACGGCAGGGACGGAGGCGTATAGGTGCCGGATCAGGTGCACGGCGACGTTGTCGGTGATGACTTCGTGCGTAAAGTGTGGGTGCAGTTCTGTCCAGCTGGCCTCCGCGGGTCGCAGGTTGTCGGCGAACTCGCCCGAGGAGGGCGAGTGCTTCCACGTCTGCCAGATGTAGGCGGGGAACTTGCCCTCCGGGTCGTAGGGGAATTGGTAGGCGAGCTGTTCTCGTAGCGGCTTGACCGTAACGTCGCCCATGATCACCTGCATCTTCGGCTTTTTGTATACGAACTTTTCCCCTGACTCGGCTGTTCTTGAGACGGCCGGCTTGGCGGCCGCATCAGCGGGGGAGGGTGAGTCCAAGCCATCCTGTGCCGTATTCAGTTGGTTGTCGGTGTAAGAGCCTGTAGGTTTGGGCGAGTTTCGGGGTCGCCAGACGGGCTTGTTGCCGGAATGTGTGGAGCGTAAGAAAAGAAAGAATGCGAGCAAGGAGCCAGCTATGAGCAGCGCTCTCTTGAAGGAGAGCATGGTGGTAAAGCCAAGGACGACGCAATCGCATCAAGGAGCGGAATGAGGAATAAGGGTCTTGGCAGGATTGGTAGGGAATAAGAAGTGCACCAAAGCACAACTGTCTTCAGGTGTTAGTGCGAGGACTAGAAAGGGATGTTGGAGCATGCTACCTTTTCAACTCGTGGCGCCCCCTCGCATCACGGAAGGTGGGCTTTGCATTGAGGGCAGCACGACGTTGGAAATGGAGAATTAGCTGACCCTTGCTCCAGGAAAAGCAGCTCTAGCGTGCTGCGTAACGTATGCGTCGAGCCTCAGCCAACCTTGAATGCCGTCACCTCACCTATTACACAGCCACCTTGCCTGTTGCAGATATTGGCGCGTCTCCTAGCCAAAATCGTTTGATCCTGGTGAGGTTGGGGCGATGGAGCGAGGACGGAATGCAAGGACTCGTGGCAGGTCAGCGCCATTAGGTACGACATCTGATGCTGTTAGAGTTTTGGTGGCCATAACTTCAGCAGGCCTCCATCTGTATTTGGCGGCCACGGAACGAACGGCTTTCACACCAAGCCATCATCTACCGCTTCTGCTTCATACTTTCGTGTTCATCTGCGCGCTCGCAACTCTCCCAGGTGCCACTCAGCCTCCACCATTCGCTTACCCTTCTCGTACCTCACGTCACACCGGACCGCCAATCTCACTTATACTCGTGCTATTGTTACGTATGCCTTACATGAGCACTGTTTTACAGTAAATGTTTCGTCTCCAAGCCACAGCTTCCTTCCTTTCTCTTGCAGCAGCGATCAGCTCTCCGCCAGTGAAGTGAAAGAGCACCGCAATTGAGAAGTAGGACATCAAACCCTCAGTCCCAGTAAAATATCCTGAAAAATTCTCGGATCTTGTCTAGATGGCTCTTCAAGCAGGGCGTAGTTACGAATATGTGTCACTGCAGCACAACCAAAATCATGGGAAAGTAGATGATTGTTGCATTGGTCAGATGCCTGTTCTTCAAATGAACCTAATAGACGCAGAGCGACTGCGTTCATGGAAAAAACAAATCGCTATGGGAATAGCCAAGTCTCGACACACGCCGCACAAGAGTGCACGACTGCTTGAAAAAAGCTCCCGCTCATTTTGTCGGCTACCGACTATTGACCCCTGGACCAGAAGTCCAGACTCACAATGATGTCCTCGCCCAAGTCATCTTCATAAGCGTACAAGATCTGAATCAATCGTCAGTAACAATTCCAAAGAATGGAAAGTATTAAAAGTGAAAAACAAGCCGAGTGCTCACCTCGCGAGTACTCGAATGCAGCATCCGAATGTTCTTGCCCACCACGACCGCCACCAACCCCGCCGTCTCCATATTGCGAATCTCGATGAAGCTCGGCTCGAACGCGAGAATGTACGGCATAGAAATAGCGAACGCGGTGGGATTGCCCTCCCAGTTGATGACCCACTCCTGGCGGGCGCGCCAGCCGTTGCGGTTGACGAAGAAGCTGAAGTCCGTGTAGCAGAGCAGGAACTCGGATGCCAGCCGCTCGATGTGGATGGGCTTGATGGACTCGCGGCGCGCGACGAAGTCGAGCGACGTGTCAGCCTGGTCGAGCAGCGACTGCGTCTCGAGCGTCTCCAGCGAGACGACCTCGAAGCCGCGTGCGCAGCCGACGCACAGCTTGGACTTGAGGAAGTGGATGCTGTTGGAATCCGAGGGGATATAGAATTCCTGAACAGCGGAGATTAGCCACGGACATGTGCAGTGCTTTTTTCTCTCCTTCATTAATCACTCACTTTGTAGGGCTTCAATACATCCTGTCCCCCTGCAAGCATCTTCGCCAGCCCGGATTTCTTCTTGCCCTTGGTCATCGAATCCATCGGCTCATATACCTTGATTGTGCTGCTCAAAGCGCTCGTCTTGACGCAGCAGACCAGGTGCTGTCCGTTACAGATACCCACCTTGAAGAAGTTTGCGTGACATATTCTACGGCCACGCTTTGCAATCGTGTTTTGCGTATCTTCGGCATCGAGGGCTTCTAGAGGAAATGAGTAGATGGTTTTGTCGGAGAGGACCAAGAAAATCTGGTGCTGCTCCAGCACGTCGATCTGGGTAACCGACCGATTTTCCAGCACGCGTTTGGGTCGGGTGGGGGGTTCTTTGCCTTTGCGTTCTGAGACGTACACGCCAACATCCGTGCCGTACACGAGCTTTCGACCGCCGTCTGTACATTCTGTCAGCATCGTCTTTAAGGAATGGCTTCAAGTAACTCACCGAGCGGAACACAGCAGTTGACCCTCATCGTTGCCGTGAAGAAACCTTCATTCAATACAGTCTGTGAATAGACCTTACTACGCTCTTTTAGACTGCGTTGTTGTGCTTCAATGTGCTCAATCCACTTTCGCCTTTGAACCTGTGTAGTAGCCCAGAGCGTGGTCTCGTAGCCACCCTTACCAATGTGCTTGAAGGTAATAGGGTAACCCTGCTGCTTCGGATCTGCCTTTGGGGTTGTGCTGGTCATGGATCTTGTGCCGGGTATCAAACTTGAAGAGGGTCGTTTGCTGATGCCGGTTCGGGGAAGCACCTCGTCCATCTGCGTGATGACAAGTAGCTCTAGAGGAATCGGCTTTTTATAGACTTTGAGTTCGGGTCTCTTGTTGACCGACTTTTCCCGCACTAGCAGTACGGCGTGGTCGAAGAGATAAGCTTGCACATCTCCTGTGGTATCCTGCGGTCCTTTTTTGAGAGACCCTTTAAAGACTATTTGCCGGTTCTCTTCTGTGAGTTTCAGGTCAATATACGCCCCTTGAGGAAACCGGAGCTGTTGATTGAGTTGCATGAGATTGAAATGGTTCTCCGCTTGTCCAGTTGCAGCATTGACCCGGCTGAGCCATTCCCTAATTCCTTCCACGGCTTTGGGGATGTCCCTCTTGTCCGGGTTATCCTCCTTGGTAGACTTTGCGACTTGTTCCAGTAATAGTGGATATCTTGCCAAGCGTGTCGTTGGCTTCGTTAAGTAGCCATTCAGTTCCAACTTTCTGGACTCCTTAAGTCTCTCCGTCTCGTCAACGAATCGTGCAAATGCCGGATTGGCAGTCTTCTCCCTCTCAAACTCGAATTTGCCAAAAAGCTGGCTGGCTCCGTAGCGAATGAATGGCTCGCATTGTGGCACCCACTCTAGGAAAATATCGCCAACCGAGTAGACAACAGGATTCTGATTTTGCCGCCTTGTCAACGCATTGGCTAGTCTTGAGTTCACACTGAGAACGTCACGGACATTGGAAAACACCGTTCGGATGAACTTCTCCCGTCGAACTTCCGGGATCGGTGAAGGATGCTGGGGATCGTTTGAGCGAAGCGGCTTGATCCAGAAATCGTCGAGATATTCCAGATCCTTGACAAAGTCTCTTTCCGTATACATGATTTCCGAAATAACTTCTTGTCGCTTCTTCTCTTTCTCGTCGACACTGTCGGCTACCTCTTTGGAAACAGTGTTGATCCATAGCTTCTGTTCGTCGCCCGGCTCGTCGTGCAAACTTGATCTTGATTCCTCCCGCTTCAGCCCTGGACCAGCCTTGATGTTGAGTCTGGCTTGCTGCTCAAGTCTGCGAGGACAGGCGATGGAGTAGCATAACCTATCCCTGGTACACGTTGGTGAGTAGCAGTCCGTCAATAACGTAAATACACCATTGACTTCCGAAGTCTCCTCTACCATTGTTTCTCGGAACCGGTACAGCTCGCCACTGGAATCTCTTAATCGATGATTGTAGGTCACATCGTGAAAGAACTTTTGTGCATCCAAGGACCTGCCTAATAGCAGCGCGAGATTTCTGTCCGTCGTCTTGATGATATACGCTATCAAATCCACAGCTTCTGCGCCTGTGAACACAGCTGTGTACAGCAACCCGTCCTTCTCTTTATCTGTTGTGCCGATATTGCCTCTAAATGTGTCCGCAACTTTTGAAAGTAGGGCAGGGTAGACCAATGGCGCTTTTCTCTGTACAACCATGTTCTGCTGGGTCGATAGACTATTCGATTTCGACATGGAAGTGCGAAGTGTTGCTTCGGAGACTTCTGAGGGTGCGACTGTAGAGGCCATAGACATGGTCCGAGAGGGGTCCATGGCAATATTGCTATCTTTGCTATCAGACCTTGTTTTGGTGCCCGGACTACGTGGGGCTATTGAAGAGAAGGACCCGCTTGCTGCATGCCCCTCGGCCGGTATCTCATGTGAGTTGGCTGAACCGGATTCTCGCCGGCGGCTCGGAATTACTCTTCCGCTCATTGTCTGCGAGAAATCACCATCTCTTGAGTACGAGCTCATCGACATTGTGCGCTCATCCGGTCTTTCTGGCACTACTCTACCCTGGGCTGTAGTTCGTGAATGGTAGTTCATGTAGGGTTGCTGTCGAAAGGTATGTGCAGGAGCCATATTGTATCCTTGACCTGTACCTGTTGACTGAAATGATGGACGTGACATTGTTGCAAGAGACTGTGTTCGATAAGGATCGGAATTCATAGCACCTCCACTCGGCGGACCCCTATTGGGTAAATTGCGATTCGGGTACTGCTGAGAAGGTTGAGGGCGAGTGTCAAGGCGCTGCGGTGCTCCGTACGGTCTGCGGTCCGGTCGACTGGGCTGTGGCAGGTTTTGGTATGGAGGTTGCCGCGTCTGCGAGTTCGGCTGTGAATACTCTTGCGCCACGTTTCCTGGAGGATAACCGTTTGCTCGGGGAGGAGGATAACCGTTGGGCTGCGGTCTCACTGGCGGCACTCTCTGCATCATATCAGACGTTTGAGATGACATAGTTTGCGCACGTTCGGGTGAGCCCTGCATTGTCTGGTTGCCCATGGTTTGCGTCCGCCCTGGAGGTGGCCGAGCGCCGAATATGGATGAAAACGCGGCATCTCGTTGTGTATTTGTCGAAGGGCCGTACTGAGCAGGGCGACTGTATTCTCGTCCTCCAGCAGAACCGAAGTCCGCCATGTAGGCTTATCTGCTCACGGCTGGCTTCGACAAGGGTGGGACATTCGACAATGGTAGGTTGTGGGAAATGCGGTGGGTAATGTATACACACAAAACGCTCACGGATCAGGAAGAAAATGAAAGTCTTGAAAATAATGTCGTTAATATCATTCGGTCAGAATGACATCCTGAGTATGTTGCTATCCTGCGATGGGTAGGCCTTGCTCACGGATGAGGATAATAGTGGGTTTGATGGCTGCGCGGGAGGGGAAAGCAAGCACTCGCAAACAGGGCAGGGACAAATGGCGTGCGGGAAGAGGCGACGGGAGGAGGAGAAGGTTTGCAAGAAGGTGTTTTGCCCTTTGAAGGGTCACTGCTGCCGGCCCAGTTCCCACTCAACGTCCAACTGGGCGGGAACCGGCCCGGCACGTGACTGTTGCGGGCTTGGGGACAGATCCGACATGGCTCATCTCAACGCTCCAACATCCCAGAAGCCAAGGCAAAGCTTCTGGACTTGTATGCAAAGATGGCGGAAAATGACCTGACGCCTCGAAGTGCCCCCTTTTTCGGGATGGTATGTCTATATCCAGCTCTGCACCTCTGCTCAAGCTAACTGCTCTGTCTAGGCCGGCATTGCCTCCGCCGTAAGTCTACCATTCGTGTCAAATCATACTAACGCAACGCTGATGGCCTTTTGTTGCAGATGATCTTTGGATGTGGGTCTGCTTACTGAAAAAAGAAAAAAAACACAAGATGGTTGTATTGATCCAGTTTGCATAGGCATCGGAGCTGCATATGGAACAGCCAAAGCGGGCATTGGCATCTCGGGGGTGGGAACCTTCAGACCAGATCTCATTATGAAGGTGCGTATATTCGCTGAGCATGACTCCGCGTTTCTGTGACTGACAAGGGCTGGCAGTCACTCATCCCCGTGGTCATGTCTGGTATCATTGCCGTCTATGCGCTTGTCATCGCAGTCCTGATAGCTGGTGATATGGCACCGCCGCCAGAAAACTACAGTCTGTTTGGAGGGTTTCTACACCTTGCGAGTGGTCTATCAGTGGGAGCAACAGGTTTGGCTGCAGGTTACGCAATCGGCATAGTTGGAGATTCGGTACGTCTCAAGGCACACTGGCAAAGGCACACTGGCAAAGGCGCAGAGGGAAGCTAATGACACCAGGGCGTGCGAGCCTACATGCAGCAGTCGAGAATTTTCGTGGGTATGGTGCTTATTTTGATTTTCGGTGAGGTCTTGGGACTTTATGGGTAGGTTTGTTTTGCTGCTGGTGCAATGCCTTGTACTGACACACATACAGACTCATTGTCGCATTGATTCTTAATACTAAGAGCAGAGGTTGATTTGCATGCGTAAAAATAATACACTCAGATCAATGTATAACAATGTACTTGGCTCAAATAGAGGAACAGTCCCACGCCAGTCAGCGCATTTGGGTGGTTGTGTACTTCATATACCCTTGTATCGTTTCGTTGCAGCGGCTAGCACAGGGGATGATGCATGTGCCATGATTAGGCAACTGAGCAAGAAAGGGTCCCACCTAGTTGCAGCCTCAAGTCAGGCGTAAAAAGCGAGGCCACCTCAGATAGCATTGAATATGGCGCAAAGCACGGGTGACCATTCAGTCACGTCCACATATCCTCAAGAAATAGGCCACGATGGAGGCCTGATGACCCTTTCGTGCGGTCGGGCCTAAATGCTGGCTGGATGCGCCTTGCCGTGAGATGCGTGCCCGGCGCTAGATCAGCCTGGGCGCATGCAGAGATAAGGTATGCTACAGGCAAGTGTGGAGGTTTGAGCCGAGCGTCGCCTCGAGTAATAAGGCGCAAAAGCAGGCTATTGACGAACACATGCTCCGCGGACGACAATACTCCGTTTCGAATCAGCCACAATCGTCACCGGCTTCGACACCCGCTCACTCACCCAGCCGCACCAACCAACAGCTTGCTCTCTCTACCAACAGACCTCCCCGTGGTGCCTTACCTTCTCACTTTCCCATGACCTGACCTAGAGCTTTTCCACTTCTCCATTCTCTGTCATCCCATTCTCCACTCTCCCTTTTTTCAGCCAACTCGTGCTTCACAAACTCAGGATTATGTGCTAGCCGCTGCACCTACCTAGCGCGCTGGACATCGGACCGTCTCAGCTGCCACCATGGCAGCTACTGCAATTAGCCACCTCCTCCCGCACATCCACCGCAATGGCAGCATCAAGTCTGCCAGTTTCTCCAAGGAGGAAAAGCCGCGCAAGGGCGAGGACGAAGAACACTTTTCCGTGCGGCGACGAGAAGAAGAGAAGCGCATGCTGGCCGATTGGGAGGCCGGCAAGCGGCCATTGGAGCCGGCTGAGATAGCGGTGGATCCAAGTCGCAAGATTGTGGGGCATTCCTCAAAGCACCTGCGGTGCGAAGATTTTCAGTTGTTGAAGACGCTGGGAACAGGTTAGTTACCCAAGGGGCCGGGCGACTGGCGATGTAATGCGACACGCAACGCTGACAAAACGGGCGTGTAGGGACCTTTGCACGAGTCTGGCTGGCCCGACTTGCGCATGCTCGACAAGAAGACGATTCCAAAGTGTTTGCGCTCAAGGTTCTGCGAAAGGTCGATGGTACGGCATCTTTCGCCAACCCAATGACTCCTGTATAGTACTTGGAAAATGAGTGCTAATCTGGTCTTGCATAGTCATTCGGCTCAAGCAGGTGGAGCACGTTCGGAACGAGCGTAATGTCCTGGCGGGGGTCGCAGGACACCCTTTTATTACTACCATGGTCGCAAGTTTCCAAGACCGCGACTCGCTGTACATGCTTGTAAGTTTGCTGTAGTCAGGACCATGGCACCGGGACAATTGACTAATCCGGCTGCCAGCTCGATTACTGCCCTGGCGGCGAAGTATTTAGCTACCTCCGACGAGCAAGACGATTTAATGAAGAAACATCTCAATTCTATGCTGCCGAAATTGTATTAATACTGGAATTCTTGCATGAAACACAAGGCGTCGCCTACCGCGACCTGAAGCCTGAGAACATTCTTATCGACGCTGAGGGACATCTAAAGTTGGTGGACTTTGGGTTTGCCAAGAAGGTGGATAATCACGAGACGTACACTTTATGCGGCACCCCAGAATACCTGGCTCCTGAAGTCATCCGCAACACCGGTCATGGAAGAGCAGTAGATTGGTGGGCTTTCGGTATCCTTGTCTATGAATTCTTGGTTGGGCAGCCCCCATTCTGGGATCAGAACCCCATGAAGATTTACGAGCAGTATGACCTGCACCCCAATTAACCCAAACTAGACAAGGAGCTAATATATTCTGTAGGATCGTAACGGGCAAAATCAGATATCCATCAGCAATGTCACAACATGCTCGTGACATCATTGGCAAGCTCTGCACCGTCGACGTCTCGAAGCGGCTGGGTCAGATTCAAGGAGGCGCCAACACCGTCAAACAACATCCATGGTTCTCACGCATCAACTGGGACGACCTCTACCATCGGCGCATGAAGGGACCAATCATCCCGCATCTGCGTGGCCCCGCCGACACAAGGAATTTTGACGATTACGACCCAGAACCGTCGGAACGTGAACAATACACTGGACAGATGTTCAATAAATACGACAGGTCATTCGAGGACTTCTGATCCCCCTTAGCTAGGAACTATGACCCAGTTGCATGTGCTATTTGTATAGCTGCACCGAGCGACTTTTGATTGCATGTCCTTATTAGCGATAGCGTGCTTTTCTGTATCTCCTTTTTCCGTGATCACACTGGGTCTTCCCGGATGGCACGCCGAATGCTGAGGCCAGTAGGATGGACGCTGTGGTAGTGCGCCAGTTGTTTGTACGATTATCATGGCTCCCTAGGTAATGCTGGCATGCAATATAATGAGGCAAACAGAACTTTTGCAAAGTACATCCACCAAGCTGACAGCCCCAGCAGGTGCCACGTCGGAAGGACTTATCAGGTCAAATATTTTATATTTGCGTCTCTGGGATCAGTCACATACGAGTACTTGAAAGACCAGAGCACATTCAATAGCTCTGCTCTGGGATAGTATAGCGAATTTGCTTTCCGAGTAGCTCTATCAGCCCAAGTCATTCAGGTAGCCTCCCTCGCATCTACTCTTAAGGTAAGTGGACCGGTACAGCAAGATCTCATAGAGCTGAGGATCAATAAGCAAGCCATGATTTCTGATCATATTCGAAATATGTGTAGATGATTGGAAATATACAAACGATAAGGAGCGGTACAGTCATTCTCAAAACCTCTTTAGCGTATCGGAAGTGTGAATATAAGAAGTATACCCAGGGACTGGAAATACCTTCCATCGGAAAAAAGCAGCTCCGTACACTTTCTCTGCGTCCCGCTTCCACCTATTATGAGCTATCCTTTCTTCGAGGCTACTCTATCCACTTTCGTGTCTTTAAAACACAAGTTTGTACAGAAGCGACGCAGTAGAGCGACACTACGTCATTTTGGCCCAGCTACTGGAAGCGATGGTTCGTGAACAACTTGGTTACTGCTCCGCGCTAAAAAGCAGACAACATTGAATTGTCCTTGGACAGCTACAATAAGCAGCCACTGATTCGCTCCTATGACAAGAGTGCTATCCCAACATTGCGGCATCGGAGGTGTCTTTCACACCTCGCATATATAAAGAACCATTACAGACCTACTGAAATCGAGGATTCCAAGATAAATCAAACATATGGAGAGGCTTTGTACGTCCAAAATGGCAGTACTTTGTGAGAATGTCGGACAGTTTTGCAACGATGGCAAGGGTACATTTGACTACATCATCTGCGGAGGAGGCACTGCCGGCCTTGCAGTCGCAGCGCGACTGACAGAAGACCCAAATGTTACAGTCGGAGTTCTTGAGGCTGGGCAGAGTCGTATGGACGATCCTTTGGTCAACACTCCAGCGGCTGCTGTGCAAATTCTCAACCAGCCGGACTATGACTGGATGGTGGAGAGTGTCCCTCAGGCAAGTTTGACTTGATCCTTGCCAAGTGCTGACACTGTTTTAATTAGTCTCACTGAAGGGCAACCTCAATAGAATCCACGCTGTCCCTCGGGGCAAGATGCTAGGTGGATCTCGCGCCCAGAATTGGACCTTGTATACGCGCGGATCAGATATTGATTTCAACAAATGGGCGGCGCTTACAGGGGATAGGAGCTGGTCTGCAGACAATTTCGGGCTTATTTCCGCAAGCACCAGACCCTCGACCCAATTGGGACATCCGTTTCCAAAGAAGAGAAAGATTTTATGCCTTTCCAGCGGGAGTTCCATGGTGAAAAGGGACCCATCCACACGAGTTTCGATGATTGGCACTTACCATTTGGGATTGGGTTCCTCTAAGCTTGTCATAACACTGCAGGAAGAGATGCCATGCCATCGGACCCGTGGTCTGGGAACCACCTGGGCTTTTATTCAAGCCTCGCAGCGGTCAATGCAAGCACAGAGATGAGAGGCTATGCGGCAAGTGCCTACTTGAAACCGAATCTGGAGAGGCCGAACCTCAAGGTCTTGACCGAAGCGACTGTCTGTAAGGTCGCATTGGACCAAAAAGGCAGTACATTCACAGCTTGGGCTATCGAGTTTCTCCAGGATGGCGAGCAACATGTTGTTCGGGCAAACAGATTATCGTGAGCTGCGGCGTTGTCCAGTCGCCTCAAATCCTTGAATTGTCTGGTATTGGCGACCCGGATATACTAAATCAAGCAGGTATCAGCTGTTTGGTCGATCTTCCGTCTGTGGGCGAAAACCGCCAGGATCATCTTGGGACAATGATCTCTTGGACTCTTTCTCCGAACATAAAGACCATGGACCGGCTCGCCGATCCTGCTGCTCTCGCCGCCACGCAAGGAGAATACGCGTCTACTCACTCAGGAGTCCTCGCATCCGTTGCTAGCAGCATGGGATTCCTTCCATATTGCGAACTTCCCTCTGAGATCGAACTCCAGCACACAATCAATATCATTCGTAGTTTCCCCAATAAAACACCTTTCCAGGCTCAACAGCGCGAACAGATTGTCAACCTTCTCCAATCTCCCAAGCACGCAAGCGTCCACTTCGTGATGTGCCCTACCACCCTCAATCTCTCCGAAGAGGCTGTCAGAGATCAAAAGGATCTCCTCCGCCCTCCGGTCTCGCAAGAAGCCCACGGTACCGCAGCAAGTATCTGCGTCTCAAATAGTGTTGGCCGTGGATCGGTACACATTCAATCAGCTGACCCATTGGTGCAACCAAGCTACGGCCAAGCCTTCTTCGAAAACGAAGCCGATGTCGCAGTTGCGACTGCCGGAATCCGCTTTCTCGATCGGGTTGCCACTGGGGAGCTCAAAGATAAGATCAAGGCAAGAGTCTATCCGCCACCGGAGGTCGACCTCCACGATGATGAGCAGGCAAACGACTATGTACATAGCCTATGCATCTCAGAATACCATCCAGTGGGAACGTGCGCGATGAGTCAGGTTGTAGATGGACGGCTTAGAGTTAAGGGCGTGGGTGGCTTGAGGGTTGTAGATGCCAGTGTGTTTCCAAACCATATGAGTGGGAATCCCACGAGTGCGGTGTATGTGATGGCCGAAAAGGCCAGTGACATGATCAGAGAGGACAACAAAGTAAATTCAGAACAAAAGGCTGTACTTTTGGTTCCGGTCAATGTAATGCCATCAGAATTTCGCGTGCCCTCTCCACTGCCATGCACTCCTCTTAAGAGAGGCCATGCCTTGGATACACTATGCGCTGGAACTCTCACACCCCGCCACTGCTACTGCCGCTAAACACAACCCAACTTCTCAAGCAGCCTTGCTGCTAAATAGGACAGCGCGTCGAATATACAGCAGGAGGGGAATGACTGGCACTACGTCTGGTCCATTCTCTGTCGCCCGTCGTGACGGCTACAGAATAATTGCGAAACACGCTTAGGAACAAGTCTAGGTCTGTGTAGAATTTCTCCTTTTCGTTTGCAAACTACAAGGAGACACATTGTTTTTGGAAGCTTAAGTCTTACACCTCTAGAGGCATCAATTATACGTTATGAGTTTCGCCTACCTCTTCACTAAGTTTCGTAACCTGTTCCCAGTCAAGCGCACTGCACTCCGCCGCATTCTCAACCGCGTAGATATAATGCTTGATCGCGAGCACAGCTTGATTAGCCCACTTCCTCGCGCTGACACGGCCTACGCCCGTAGCAAGCGGCGTCATCAATATCGAACTTATCACCGACTCTCCTGGCCCACCATCAACAGCGGCCTTCGTGCACCGATTATGCCGGTCGATGGCGCAGAGCAAACTCCACACGCACTCGTACACCACCTCGCGATCCCAGTCGGCATTGTACGGCACGCGCATGGTCGGACACAACGCCAACCATCTGCAGCCCCAGCGATCACCATTGCGAGACTGTTCAGCGTACTCCTTGGGAATGGGAACGAGCGTGCAAGTGCCCGGTGGCGCAAAGCCGCGATGTTGCCTGTAGAGCTCGGTTTGTACGTGACGCGTCAGCGCGTAGTAGTTGTCGGCGGGGGAAAAGGCGCGTGAGATGGCGTCATCGAAGCCGCCGTCGAGGAGACCGTATGAATTTGCAGGGGAGACGACGCAGTTGAATTTGAAGCTGGAGTCCAGACTGCGGAGTGACTCGTTGTGGTGCGTGATCTGCACGTTTGAGGGGAGTTCGCGTTCGGCTGCGGCGGTCTTGAAAGCATCTGTGTATTCCTCCTTCATGCATAGTAAGTGAATGTGAGGGACGACTGATGATCGATCTGAAGAGGTAGACATCATGGACGGGATTGAGATGAAATTGTTGAATGCGTGAAGTAGACTCATCTATATGTTGTGGGAGAAGTTGTTGCCTCGAGTATGGGGGCCATAGGTAGGCAGTGATGGCTGTGTACGTGGGCAGCGCTACTCTCCCAAAACTATGATGGATCATGGGAATGTGGAAAGCACATATAATCCAACATGATTCTAGTCAAGGGCGGCGTCGCTTTTGCATCATCGTCATGCCACAAATTTTAACGTTGGCAAAATCCGATGTATATATCTGACCGACTATCAAGATGCGATTCTTGTAAAATGCCATGTTGGAAATAGCATCCTAGCGCGGATTCGGCTACAGTTATCTCCGCACCCACGCTGGTGAGCGGTCTTCACGATAAGTGGAAGTTAGCCCAATGCAAGTCAACTCCGCTTCGCCGTCTCCCATTCGTCACCCTGCGGGGGAAGCCCTATGATCCCCCGCCGTGAGCAGCACACATGGCGTCGGACTTGGTATCAGTCTCATTGCATTCGTTGCGATCCAATGTTGACCTTGATAAGTCAGAATGCTGCGGCGTCTGTGGCGGACGCGAGCATGTCAATCCCTTTCTCTACCCGCCTACCTTGTTCGGTCTGCCTCGTCACTGGCTTACACGAAGGGACCTTCGGAGGTTAGTGGTTTTTCCGGCTGACAATATCAAACTTTCAAGCTCCGGATAGGGTAACCATTCCTGTAGCCACCACTCCTTGAAGAAACCATTGGTCAACATTTTGCATCAATTGTCTCTAAACATGGAGATCGCCTTGCGTAAGACGGTCCAATCGTAAATGCCCGCAGAGGACTGTGATTGACGAGTGACTGAAAGCGTGGTGTCGAGCGCCCAGCGGACTCGGTTAACGTACGATGCCCTTGATACAACCAGCAATGCGCTTGCACGAGGACTGAAGGCGCAAGGGGTGAGAAAGGGTGACCGTGTTGCCGTTTCGCTCGGCAATAATATTGAATTCGCCACGGTTCGCTTGGAAATCAAAGTTGGACAAAACAAGAACCCAGTTACTCATCTACGCCAGGCGACCTATGCGCTGTTCAAGTTGGGAGCTATACTTGTATGCGAAAATCCTTTTGGCTATCATCTCGTCTGATGCAGAAATATACAGGTACCCCTGAATCCAGGATTCAACGCAGAACAAGTCATTTCTGCATTGAACCATCTTTCCTCGTCCCATCTAATCATTGGCTCCGAGACCAATCTCCCTTTCAAAGAACCTCGATCAAATGTTCCCCTACTCACACATCTTGTGCCAAATCTCCGTGGTAATCGACTCGAATCCGAACTGGTCTCAAGTCTCCGAAAAGTCGTCATCGTCAACAACTCCTCTGGCCGCATCGACTGTAGCGAGCTCAAGGCTACCACCAGTTACGAGCATGTCCTCGAAGACGGTGGCTCCGGCCGGCCGCTGGAAAATCAGCACCTCCACCAAGACGAAGTCGCGAACATCCAATTCACATCCGGCACCACCTCTATGCCGAAAGCCGCCTGCCTGAGCCACCGCAGCATCCTCAACAACGGCAAAAGCATCGGCGACCGCATGCTCCTCACTCCCACCGACGTTGTCTGCTGTCCACCCCCACTCTTCCACTGCTTCGGCTCCGTTTTGGGCTACATGGCGACGGCCACGCACGGCGCAAGCATCGTTTTTCCTGCTGAGGCCTTCGACCCAGTTGCTACACTACGTGCAGTTCGTGACGAGCGCGCTACGGCCCTCTACGGCGTGCCTACTATGTTTGTCGCCGAGCTCGAGCTCATCTCTTCTTCCTCTTCCTCTTCTTCTTCTTCTTCTTCCTCCTCGTCTACGTCTGCACCCGCCAGCACCAGCCGCAGCGGCACCGGTGAAACCTTTCACCCCGCCGACTTCCGCACCCTGCGCACCGGCATCGCCGCCGGCTCGAGCGTGCCCGCGGAGCTGATGCGCAAGCTGCACCGCACACTCAACCTGACGGAGCTGACCATCTGCTACGGCATGACGGAGACGAGCCCCGTGAGCGCGATGACGACGACGCGGGACCCGATGGAGCGGCGGGTGGACAGCGTCGGTCGCGCTTTGCCGCACATCGAGGCGAAGGTGGTGGATGTGCGGGGGGATCGGGAGAAGGTGTTGGCGAGAGGGGAGAGGGGGGAACTGGTGGTGAGCGGGTACTCGGTGATGAAGGGGTACTGGGGGGATGAGGCGAAGACGCGGGAGGTGAGGGTGGTGGATGGGGAGGGGAAGGTGTGGATGCATGTGCGTGCTTTCGAGATCCTTGTTTTTCTGGACTGGGTTTATTGTTGCATAACGGAGTGAATTGCTGACAGGGGCTTGAAATAGACTGGGGACGAAGCGTCTATGGACGAAGACGGATACATTCGTATCACGGGCCGCATCAAGGACCTGATTATCCGAGGCGGCGAGAACATCCACCCACTAGAAATCGAAAACTGTCTCTTCGCCCACCCGGCCATCGCCGAGGCTTCTGTCGTCGGCCTTCCTGACGACAGATATGGCGAAATAGTTGCTGCATTCGTGGTAAGGCACAGCGACAGTCGCGAAGAAACTCTACTGGGGGCTGCCGAGGTGAGAGATTGGGTGAAACAGCGGTTAAGCAACCACCTAGTGCCGAAATACGTATTCTGGATTGCCTCAACAGCATTTCCGAAAACGGCCAGCGGTAAGATTCAGAAATTCAAGCTGAGGGAAATCGGGCAGGAGCTGCAAAAGAAGGGATTGGGCTTGGATTGAATGGGAGATGGATGAGGGTCTCCCCATGACCGCAAGGGGGGTGAAGAGGTTCGTGTCTCTGTTTTGGATGAATTCCGCAAAAGCGTCAAAATCCCAATGCGCAAAGCGTCTATCTACGTCCACGACGCAGACGCTTCCTGCCGGGAAGGCAGCCCCGTATTCAATTTCTTGCCGCAAGCCGCTCAAAAGTCGCTTGTACCGCATTCCCTTTCTTCAGAGCCGAAGTGCCCCTCAAGCCATCTCATTGATTCGGATCAACGTGCATTGACAACCGCCGGCTACCTGCATTAGTGGATTTTCATGTTGTTTTTGACGTTTTGAAGGTCGGAGTCATTGTCGGAAGCACCTTTCCGGTGGGAATGTGTTTATTAGTGTCGTAGATTTGGTTCACCCCCTGTCTGCCATATACGTAACCGAAACACTCACAGTACTCCTTGCTAAAGCTGGAAGCCCTTGCATCAACCTTGTGCAAGACTGACGCGATTGACTGATGCTTTCATTCACCTTGGCGAGGGCATCCGCATTATGCGCATATATCAGCCTTGTTGCAGAGGTCGGACATGCTCGGAGGTAAGAAAAGTGATGTAGCCACACCTTAGAAACTTAGACATTCACCCAAGCATGAATGATGAGCAGCCATCAGAACCTTTACTCCAAGCAATATAAGAAGGCCGACTTTTCCTTTCTCTACAGCTCAGTCTTTCTTCTCACATCACTCTGAACCACCTACTGTGTCCAAAGCATTCAAGCAAAGCCTACCGCTGCAGTGCAATTCTTCTTCCTTTGCCCTTCGCCTATCCAATATGGGCAAAGATTCGTCATCCGGTTCTTCGGGCAACACCTCCAGCACCTCAGGGGGTAATCCTATGACCCAAGATGCTGCGTCACGCATCCAATCCACGCAGGTAAAGTGATGTCAAGTGCAGGTTTCATGATTGTAGAAAAACACTGACTGCTGAGATCATTAGGCCAAGTCCGGTGGCGATATGTCATCCGGTGGTTTTGCAGCACGCGCGCAGGGTGCTGCGGCACGCAACGAAAATGCCAGCTTGGGTGCAGGAAAGTCTGGCGCTGGAAATTCTGGTGCGAGCTCCGCCCAGAACTCGGGAAGCAAGTAAAGGTTGATGAATGGCTGAAGTTCCTACGGGGATGTCGTGATAGTGGATGGGGCGCATGAGATCACTCTTTTCTCCTCCACATCTTACCCGATGAAATAGTCTTGGTTGAATGTTGGTAGCTCACGATCGTGAAATGATCATTGATGTCTACTTGGTCGGAAGAATGACTTTCCACAATGCCAAACTCGTGTTCACTAATGATCTTGTATGCTCTGAAGCTGTACGAACAAGACAATTATTTAAGAAGCAGAACTGCCTAACTGCCTTCTGATAATGATATGGTAGGAACCTGAAAGAACATATGTTGTATAATAGACTGTGCCAAGCTGTGCCGCCTGATGATATCTAGATCGTTTCTTACAGCAACTGAACCACCGTGCACCAGGCCATGCACAGCATCATGTGCTGCTTCAGCGGACTACTACTGCTGGCCATATATTCATCAGTAAGCCTGCTTGGTCTCTGTTCTCTAGCTCGTTTTAGCTACCACGATTCATTGTTTTTGGTTTGCCCTGAACTGTGTTCTGTCAGGTTTTGGCCCCGGTTAAAGCACCTCTCGCTCAAATTCTTCAACTGTTATCAACCTTTATTTCCTAGTTCATATAGCAGAATACTATACTTCACAAGAAGTGATCCGTTAGTAAAACTGCTGAATCGCTCGGCATTCCTCGCTGCCATGTCGACCGGCGACGAGCTGGAGGGATTACCCATTCCAAGGGGTGCCAAGAATTATGCTGTTTAGACTAGGAATCGGGGATTGGTGACGACTGAAGTTCCTTTAGCCGAAATCAGAATCTGACAGAGCACAATTCAATGCTATTGGTTTGCTCTGAATTATCCCCTGCAGGAGAAGGCAATGTAAGCCTTATAAAGGAGACCATTCAACCCCTAGGATCATGTTGCAATATGAGCCATTCAACAGCAGACGATCAACAGAAATGACTGACATAATGTCCGTCCCTGCGAAGCGGAAGACACCTCCAAACGAAAGCATCCTCGACAATTTCCCACGTTTAAGCTCTCTAACCCCGAAACTCCACATCTAAGCAGCTCAAGTCGTTCTTCAATTCCAGTTTGTCTGTTAATCTTGAATTCTATAACATGACTTAATGATACACGTTAGAAGTCCTGTCAGTTTCGAGTAGAATAGACTAGAGATGCTGTACTTATACTAGAGAACTTTTTGATAGCGGTTAGAATTGTTCCAGATAATAAAGAATTAGACAGAGAATTTTCTAGTAAGATAAATAAATAACTATAATCTGTTGCAGGCTAGCAGAGATTATATACCGTGATAACACAGTTGGTTAAACGGGCAGAAGTTGTTAGATTTATGCAGCTCGCTAAAAGTATATATACATCTTATCTATTTCTAAATCACACCCAGTACCAGCTTACTGTAAGTATCATTCATAGCTGTTAAATTAGTTATGACATCCCAAAGTTTACAACTCTCAATTTTTCTTAATATATCCTTGTTAATATTTAGTTATTTACAATAATTAACGTCTTTTACTGGTATTTGTTACGATCGTTGGAGGATCACAACAGAGTGATAACGTTCTGATGAACCGAAGTGTGAAGCATGTGTATTGTTATTGTATCTAAGAGAAGCTACCTCGGACTATGAACCTGCCAGCGCTAGCTCCCTTTTCCAGCAGCAACTGCCATGCGAGTTGCCCACGTCTCATGGCTGCGCCATCCGTACTGAAGGAGCCAGGCTGTGTCCACAACAGTATTTAGCTTTTCTGCTCTCCAATAATCAAGTGTTTTCGAGAAAGAATGTGTGTGAGGGTGTTCAGCGCCTAATACCTCTGTTCCCAATCGAATACAATCGTTTATTAGTTTGATAGCATCTTCATCACGGCCTTGTTTTTTCCATATAACAGCGAGGTTGTTCATGCTGATTAACGTGTCTGGATGTTGCTCGCCCAGCACCCTTTTTCCCGTCTCCATCACTCGCACCTCCAGCTCCTCAGCCTCCTTCCATCGGCCTTGGTCCCAATATGTTGATGCCAGATTAG